>DWGJ01000298.1:0-34465 GCA_018246895.1 Aspitha aspitha aspitha
ATAATTCAGCATCTAAGAGCAAGTCTCACAAATTAACACCAGTGCATCAAATTTAGTTTAATAGTTTTTCAATAGTTTTTTTTGGTTTTGTTTAATATTTCTGTGCTTGTTTACTTGTTTTTATATAAACTTAATATTTCCGTGACAACTATATGTACTAGCAAGTTAACGTCTGTATCATAACAATGTTGGTCACGCCTGTAATTGGCATACACACCAGCCAAGTGTCCTTAGATATGAAAATTAACCTATAACTGTGTGTAATGTTGTTAGCGTGTATTGAAATAAATAAATAAATAAATAAATAAAACCCTTTTAATTGGTCCACTGCTGGACCGGGTCACCTCTCATATTGAGAGGGATTTAGGCCATAGTCCACCACGCGGGCCGAGTGCGGATCGGTATACTTCACACACCTCAGAAAATATTATGTACAGGACTACATATTCAACACAAAAATATTTTTTCAATTGGAACCAATAGTTCCTGAGATTAGAGCGTTCGACCAAACAAACTCTTCAGCTTTTTAATATTAGTATAGAGTATAGATAGAAGCAAGTACCAAGAAAACACTTAACTCTACGAGTACTCTCTGGCTCCATGGAGATGCTATTTTCCAAATAACGTTTTAATATATAAAATTACGCAAGGATTGTTCACGATGCGGATCGGTACGGTGAACTTTAAACGCAATAAAGATGCAAACGGAACAATTACGAACTGTTATAACAATAAAATTTGAAGGCGAGCGGAGCGGGCCGCCGCGGGCCGCATCGCGATATAGCAGACGGCATTCGAAGCCGGCTAATGCTATTGACGCGGAGCCGGCAATTTCGGACGCAGAATTAAAATCGTATAGAGATGTCTCATGGTTCTAAAGAAGTCGACTTTGACATATTATATGAGTTATTTAACATAATTATCACCATAGCAACGCGTGGATAGGTCAACAAGTCGATACTTACTACATAATTAAACTAAATGCTGCTCAATAAATAAATTATACAATATAAATATATTATAAAGAATATTACAAATAAATAAAAAAGAACAAATGATCATTAATTATTCTTATTGTTACCATCCAACGATCAACGATAAAAACATCTATATTTATATAAACATGTACATAACATAACATTATATTATCTCGTCAAATGAAAATAATTGTCTGATCAAATATTTTATTGAAATTATTATTAGAATATCGACATAGAATATGTTCCAGCGCTTATATAGTATACTTCCATCTAGTTTTTTTCTAATAACTGTCATTTTATGTTGCATTTGTTTAATTTTATGCCTGTATTCTTGTGTATAGTATTAAGTTAGTGTTAGTATTAACTTAATATCCAATGCTCTGTTCTTGGAAAATGCGGTGATATATTGATTGCAGATTGAAACTGCGGTTATTAACATGTAACTATGCAACAATCGGGTGGTTATTCTATTGTGAACGTACACTGTGGTCACGGTCTTTTGGGTGGAAAAGCGTTGTTTTATCGGGCGGGAGAGAAAATAACGCTAAAAGCTCTCAAACTAGATACACGGGTACCAGCCCGGGGGACTGAAGCCGATTTTATGGATACTACAGTCCAACGCGGCGTTGCTCACGTTAAATGTGAATAAAATATAAGCTGGCTGCAAATATTTTTATGCCCCACAGTTGGGAACAGACCGTTGAGTAATACAAAGGCTTAGACCAGAACGCTACACCAGAGGGAATTGTACCATTTACCAGATATTTCAATCCTCTTTCAAGACCTGCGACGATGTATAACGGTGACCTACAGGGTATTAAACCTTGAAGACATTTGCTGTGTGTCCTTCAGAAAGGCAAAAAATACAAAATTATTAACTAGTTAACAATTTAGCTGACGATAATTATTAGATACGACTTTTTACTCTCTCTCCGTAGCACAAAATGACATCTCTGTACTATTCAATGTTGTTTAAAAACTAGTATTTATTTTTTAATGTTATGCATTTGCTCATGTTTACTTAGTTATAAATTGACATTTAAATTATATTATATCTACAGCATTGTCATAGATGTATTAGATTTGTTTCCTTCATTCTTACAAAACATGCAGCGCATCGCAATAAAATGGTGGTCCATTACAAGCATCAGCAATAAACAATCACTGTTCTCAATAGCGTGGTCACCATTACGGAATGCGATGGCGATACAAAAACGAGTGAAAATCGATTCCGTCACACAATTCCGTTGAAATCGATTCCCGGCTGCCACGCTTCGTTGGAAACGATTATTGACAATCTGTGCACTCGTGTTACCCGCGCGGCTCATCTATTCAAATACACTCGATGTGTCAGCGTTGCGGTTTTATTATTGCGATGTGATTGGTAAATAAAAAAAAATTATACGCAAGCTGAATAGTTTTTTTAAAATTTAAAGTACTGGTCAGTTAGTAGATCATTATCATTACATTATTTTTAAGCAAACTAACAGTCCTTTTATGGCAACATTGTATACGAAAATTACTAAATCAGTGCTACCAATATATGATATTTAGTATTGATATTTATAATATTGATATTTAGTAAGTCCATGTTCAAAATGCTGGTATTTCGAAAGTATTTCGATTCATTTAAGATAACAAAGACGCAATTATTTGAGAAACCGTAGCAAGAACGATTGAGGGACAGCCATCGGGACCGTAGGCTGATAATCAGCAATTATAATACGATTTAACTCTGAATTAGTTAGGTATTTTCCCGTTTATCTAGCTACAAAAGAACGACAAAGGATAATAAAAGTATTAATAATCTTAATCTATGAAGATTGTATTTAAATATTTATCATTTATATGTACTTAATAACAATTTTATTTGTGTTTCAGACGCAAAGCTTAAAAGACATTTAATTAGTTGTACAAAGGAAAACCAAATCTCTGAGTATTCCTCAAAGCGGATATGTCTGATGTAATAAGAGATGATAATAATAAATGTATTCAATCTCTGTTAAAAGATTGGTAAGTAAATGGTTTCTTTTTTCTTTTATACCTTTCTTTGACGTTATTCTGTAGGGACAAATCCAGTTAACACTCATCTATGCCTTCAAATTATATTAATGAGGCTTAACAGTCATCTCTCACCAAACTCACATATAACAAGGGCCAGGATTCCTTCATATAGTAGAAATGAGGAGAAGTTTGAACGGACACTTCTTAGTGTCGTTTAAGAAATTACACATTTATTTTGCGACTGGCCTCGTGGTCGAGTGGTTAGTGACCCTGACTGCAAAACCGGAGGTCGTGGGTTCGATTCCCATCCAGGATTTTTTATGTGATTTGTGTGATGAGCACATTTGTTTGTTCTGTGTCTGGTCGTAATAAAAATATGTATAAAAGTACTATATCGTATGTATATATATGTATGTTTATCAGCTGGCCGGTTACCATAACACAGGCAATAAATTGTCTAATTTGGGATCAAACAGCCTTGTGTGGAAATGTTATTATTTATTTATTAATTTTTTTTTAATTCGATCGAAATGTACATTTCCTTAGTAAGAGTTACGAAATCGAAATCCTTTTTAAAGGCGTAAACCCCTTTAATCGCGTGAAGTATTCGTAATGTTTGGCTTAATCGCGCGAACTAAAGGACCGTAATTGTCTGAGTGTTCATTGGATAAAACATTGCCTCAATTTCCTTAAATTGCTTGAGCTGTTTAAATTTGCACTGACGCATACTTGACGCTAATAAAGGACTACACATTTCCTACATGGCCATATTTCATTATATTCGTATTACATTCAATTACAAATCCTTGTTGTTCTTTTGGACACATCTATATTCTGTTTCACTTTTGACAATGTTCAATTGCCAAATTTTAATAGTAAAAGCTTCTAAGTATAATTAACACAAAAGGGTATCCAACTGTTTGGGTCCGAAGGGTGTGGTTGCCGGTCCACTTGTATACCAGAGGCGACCATCTTAGTCCTCAAGAGTAGCATCGCATCTGTGACCGACATCTGATAGGGTAACTACTAACACTTACTAACTGCACCTACTAACACATACTAATAATAATAATACTCTTTTATTGTACACCATACATAAAGTCAAGAACATTCACAATATGGGTTAATATCACTAACAGCGCCTTTCCTGCAGTCCTACTACTAATGAATACTCACCAACTAATTCATATTAACACCTTATACTAACTGAATTCACACTAACAGTCTCTACAGCCCTCTTAGGAGTCGGTTACAGATGTCCATGGGCGGCAGCGGCCACTTGTGACTGCTGCTTGCTCGTTTGCTACTCTATTCTAATAAAAAAAATGTTTTCTATATTGCGGAAAAAAGTTGAGATGCTGCAGATGTTAACAGATATACTAACGAGAGTATCATGTGTCTCCTTTGCAATTTTTTAAATATTTCGCAAACACTATAAAGTGACTTTTCTGTATGCCAACTCATTGTATATATCAAAGATCCTTGGCTCGTCCCGGCGCCGAGTCGCCTGTCGCCTCCCACCGACACCATAAATGCCCGGCCCCATTCCGCAAACCACTCTTTACTGGTCATTTATCGACACTACGAGTCTCCCTCAAACTTATCTCACAATTTTCTCTAAGCTGATGTCATTTGCTACTGAAACTAACAAATTAACTTTACGTAAACTCCGACGCCACTTTGCTAAAATTTTATGTGAATAATGGCTAGCTAATCTAAACTTTAAAGTAGGTATATAACTGACAGATTTAGACTGAAATGTTTGCTAATTTACATTATTTAGTTTTTTGATTTTCTATCCTCAAAGTCAACTATAATAATGGAATGTGAAGTGATTGAATATGATTTTTTTTATTTCTTGAATTATTGCTTATCTTGTCATTCATTACGTCTTACATAAACAGGATAAAATGTACCACACATATTATTGCATGTATATTTATTTAGTAGATATGAACATAAAAATTCTATTTCTATGATCCAAAATAAAATATTTATACTTTGAAAAATATTTTCACTGCATTTTGTGTTGGGCTCATAAAATTTTATTTAGTTTTGAAACGAATAACATTTTAGTATAAATCGAAACAAACAATTCCAAATTGTTCATACTATCACGTGATATGTTAGGTACAACGCGAACTTATCAGCATTGCGAATGTTCAATTACAAACGGTATATGTAAAAAAATTTAATGCCATTTGGCATTAGCGATTGGCTCCTTATGCGGTGAGCTCGTAGATTCGATAGAGCAAATGTAAAATAATTTTAAATTGTAGTTTAAAAATCATGCAAAAATAGTTGGAGTGAAACGTGTGATCAGTAAATGTGCGCGAGGTGATCCCAGGCGCATGCGGTGAGGAAGTCATGACGTCTCTCAAGCACGGAGTCAACCTGAGCCGGCGCGCTTGCAGGCAACGGCTGGCCCTCGTGATATTTGTCGCAGTTCTTTCAAGTGTCTACTGCAATCCTGTCGAAGTAAGTATATCTATTACTATTTTTCATTAATTTTTAATTACCAAGTAGTCTTGAAATCAACATTCAGGTTTGAGTATTTCACTAGGTATAAAGCAGGAAAATCTTCCCTGAGTGGTTTTCGAAAATATCTAGCCTCGACTATACTTTTACTACTAACCAGGATTGCACTACTTTATTAATTTACATTTATAATATGCGAACCTTTGAATACATATGACTATATCAAATATATCTAATATTGCTAAGACAAGCTTCTGAAAAATTAAACTTTGCAACGGTTAGCGTTGACTTTATTTACACAGTGGCCTCCGGACTTTTAGTGTTATTGTCCCGGGCTGCATACATAAAATATGCATTCATAAAATATCCAGTCTAGTACCTAACAGCAATGTGTCTGGATTTTTGAATAATTGTATGTAAAACTGATGATACGGTTTCATAATCACATATAAACAGTTTCAAATCGCCGTTTATGAGCGTGTAGCATAGCTTTTACTGTAAGTTACGGGTAGCAATTATTATAACACGTTACACGTCCTTGCGGGAATTTCAGCGTAAATAAGACTTTTGGTCAAAAAGATATGAACACGCACGTTATTGATCTCCAAGGAATACTTTTGACCTTGTTCAACATCGTTGCACGCTATCTACCCGCATCTAGGTAAAAAATACGTAGGCAGTCTACAATCGATTATTATCCATCATTGTCCATACTGCACTAATGGCGACAACAAAACCAAACAACTAATTTGTGCTCAATCACATAAATAAAAATTGAGTCATTAATTCCACAAACTAAGTATCAATTGTTCATGCTTCAAGTTCCCCCAAAAACGATAATATCAATACTGTCTTTCTTTCGTTTCGTAGACGGTCAACCGTGGATTTCAATGATCACTTCATCAGTAGCTATATTACATACGTCCTCGCTCAGTTCACAGTATATTATATAAAAAGATAAAAGCAGCATAATTATGTTGACGTTAACTCTATCAGATATTATCAAGACAAAGGCCAAGATCGAACATAAAAACAGTTCATATGCAAGGTCAAGAGACACCCCTCGCGTTGGCAAGAGTTCATCTCTAATACGTCATAATTTACTAGCTAGCTCCCTAGCCCAACAGTAGCGTAGGAAATTACCCACAAAATTGTTTAAAATATATATTTAGTTTATAATTCAGCATTTTAATTTTAATTGCAAAATATTCAATATTCCAATGTTTACTGACGACTAGCGTTATTCAGATAACGTTTAGTTTATCTATAAAAAAACCTCGGTTTCTATATGATAATGTAATATCTAATATAAAATTTAACTCGAATATAATATTGGTCTAATTATAGATTAACAAAATCTGCATGACATTTGACCAAAACAATGATAATATGTATAAGGTGAGAGTCATCATTCGAGTTGGCAAGTGTTTACATTCAGTCAAACTTATAATGTGTCCGCTATTCCGAGTCTAAGTTAAACATCAAGTAATTTACATAATTTGTATTTGCCAGCTCATTACTTAATGCTCCAAATTAGCCAAGATTGAACAATAACGTGACGATTTAAATAGATAGCGATTCTAATGTAAATCGTAACATTCAATGGTATTGATTGCTTAGTTTTGCATTTAATCATATCACAAATCTCATTCACTCAAGAACAAATACGCTAAAGGATATATTATAGACATATGTACATGCAAAGTACTTAGGGTGCTACTTAATATAAATAAACAAATATTAACTTCAAGTTATTTCAGTGTGCGAGAGATTAGTCTTGATACATACACTTTACCGTGATAGCAAAAGTTTTTTGATTATAGGCGAAATATCATTTGCATGTATGTATAACATGTTCATGTAACATGTCATTGCATAACGTGTTCTGATTGCTTTTGTTTTACATTTGGACTCGAAGTCGTATGATAGGATATTATAGATTTTCGAGCGCTTCTACTGTTCAAAAGATATAACTTTATCCCTTTGTGAAAATAAAATATGTCATTTTTATTTTAACAGAGCACTACGAAACAGAGTCCGTCCATTGCTGTCGATGGGACATCTACCTACCCGGGGCTGGGTTTTGGACCTATGGGCCCCGTGGCCCCGATGCCCGGCGAGCCTCCCGGAACCCAGCTCGGTCAACGGCAGGAAACCACCACCGACTCCCCGGTGACCGATAAGCCCAAAAAAGAAAGGACTTTTGTCATCGCTGCCGTTGAATTTCATCGCGTGGAGACGCCCTTCCTGATTGGATTATGGATATTTTTCGCAAGCATCGCAAAAATAGGTGAGTATATTTTTCATATTGTGCCTTTACCTACCTATATTACGGTCAGGGCATGTAATAAATATATAAATAAATATTTCATCATTTACGTAGTAAGAATTTCGGGGTCCATTATGCAAAATCTTTATAAAAATAGAATAATAGTTACGCATATCCTTCAATTCTGAACTCGTAAACGTAAATGTAAATGTCACCTGGACCCACGCAGATCTCCTAGTTTATTAGTATGGCGCAGTCTCCGACTAAAGGTCTTTGTTCTGAAAACACAGCATAAATTGCTATTGAATATGCATTAGGGACATGAAGCGTGATAAGTATATAGGTGATCATCGTGAAGTTTGATTAGAATTTTTATTAGCAGGCTTTGATACGCGGGGTAATAATAGAGGATTTATTGTATGAGATAGAATTACATTACTTAGTAAGTAGACTTGTATTATAATATTGTAATAGAAAAAGTTGCATAAAACCTTTTGCTATCCTTACAAAGCAACTGACGATCTAACATAATCATTTATTTACTTTATGAATCTTTTTCTTATGGATATGTCGAAATCGGTCTTATTATCTCGTCAAGGTTGCTTCTACACTTCATATTCTTATCTTTGGGCAGCTAAACTCTCACAATTTGTGCGACTAATTGACGTTTACTGTTGTTATGAATAAAACATCGATTAGTGTTAGTATAAAGGTACATCCTTTTGTCACTATAACTCGAGATTAAAATACAACTACGGTATCTCCTGCCTATCGTAAGAGGCGATTACAAGATTACAAGATAGGAAGGCACGAAACGAGACTCTCATCTCCAAAAATGAGCCCAACGGGGACGGAGTGCTATACGACACAGCTGCGTTCTTTTCGGCCATCTTAGAGTCTTTCAACAGCACAGAAGAAAGCTACCAATGGATTTAGTCAGTGAAAATCCTTTATAATCTGGTGTGTCTTTCCAGGTACTGCGGTACCTTTGGTAGGTTTCTCTCCTCACAATAAAATTCACTTCCTTTCTGTAACCAATAATAACAGTCGTTTGGAACTATTCATCTGTTCTCTAATATAAACTAAACATCAAATATAAAGCATTGAACTATTTACGGAACATCTGCATTTCCTCTATAAACTATTTACTACACGGAGCGGAGTTATTTAGAACGGCCCTTCACGTGTTCACGAGTATGAGTAAATCATTTCTCAACGCTAGTAAACAACATCATTTTATACAACGTTTTCGAAATTCACTTTTAGATTAATAGTTGCACGAGTAGTGAAGTAGTGATTCTATAAAGAGATTTTAATTTTTTTCATAAACTGCTACGTTCCATCTACATATTTACATCCTTTGCATCGGTTGCGTCGACTCAAAGTGGATTATACAATAGTCTTAATACTGCCCCTACCCTTTTGAATTTACTAATACTTGGCTCACTTGTAATCAATTTAACTATATTTACGTATCATAAAAAAATACATTTTTTAAAATGTCAATGCAACTTATTTGATCTCCGGTTTTCGCATGTAAACTTCTGCACAAGATAACAAATTAGTAAATGTTTTAATTCCAAGTTTTTTTGAAGTTTTCAAATAATGAAGATAATATATTGTTTTCGAGATAGGTTAGAAATAAAATAGGTTGATTTCTTATAGATAGACTGATAGTCTTGTCCCAATTCATACTGTTTGTTACAAAGCGTGTCCTTGATCCACTATTATCTACCATCAACTGACTTTTTAATTTAATATTGTTTTCTTAGTCCTTTTCTTGCCTTTTACATGGCAGGTTTAATCTAGGAAATATTTTTAATATGTGTTTGGATATAAAATATTGAGTGATTCAATGTGTTCCTGTGAAATATTTTGTTTGGACATTTACCAAGCTACCAACTACCAAAACATTTTGTATTTTCTATTTTTGGGTATGCTTGCGGTTTACTTATACCAAATATTGTTTTTCCATTTACTCATCTCATTTGCCATAGGGTTTGGAACCAAAAATGTGGTTATAGGAGCAAGTATGACATACATCTTTGGTCTCAAGTCGGGTACACATTTAACTGTTTTCATTACGCTTTACTAAGCTAAAGTATTTTCATCGTTGTTTGTTAATTGGGAAGTTAGGTAACGACTGTATGGCTTCGGCAATAGCTTCGGTAACTTCAACAAATTAAGATCATTCAACACATTTGGGTCATTGCTAAACGTAACCCTCTACTGGTTACATAATCCCTAAATACGAAGCATCGGAATCAATCATAAATAAGTTAAAGTATAAAATATAGTAAATATTTTTATATATTAAGTAATAATTTATTATACATATAAACAAGGAAAATACGAGTAAATAATACATTTTTATAACAATCCGAGTTAATCATTACAATAAAATGAAACGAAATTAAGTAATTATACATGTTTTTTATATTTTTTTATATTTTAGGTGGTCTTTTTTAATTTGTATAACTATGTATATTTGTTAAATGTAATAAGTTTGATTTCCTTCTTCGGAAAGGTATGTTTTTATATTGTAAAAAACTGCTTTCAGACATCAGGGTGAAACATTACTCTCATTTATTGTTGCTTTTTTCTAACTTCTCATTAATGTCGTCGTTCGCAGTATAACAAAAATTTACTGCCGGATCGATGTGACAATAACCCACAAAAGGGGTTAAACTACTTGGTCGATATTTTTGATTATCCTGAATTTGACACCTCCCATGAGTTGGACATTGCGAATCAATTTCTGTAGAGCTTAATGTAACTGTCGAGACAGATAGTTCTACCTGGGATATCGGAATTGTGAATTTGTCTTCATATCTAACAGTGTGGTAGTTTTGATAATACTTATTAGGGTTTATATTAAAGCTAATGAAAGAATCGCTAGAAGTCTTAGATCGTACTATGGAATCTTTAGGGGAGTAACCTTTACTTCGAAATTGGCATCCGACATCTCTAATAAAAATCACATCATCCTTGCCTTTGCGTTCTTGATACATTTCTTGGTCAATACAGTTCTGTTTCCAGTCCAATAGATCAAATTGACATGATTTTTCGAACTTACAATATTCGGAAAGAGTACAAGATGATATTGTTGGTGAAATACAACCCAATGTTGGATTACGCATAAACCTAGGTGAACATGCACTGAGGTATTCACATGTATTTTGTATTTTGTTAATTGGATTTTCTACCGATTCCTGTTGATGATTTGGCGTATATATATTTGGTTGCAATCGATGACATTCTTTAATTTTCAAATCTTGTCCAGGCTTACAAGCAAATTCTTCATAGTAAATACTTTTGGATAACGGCGCGCATAATGGCAAATTAATACAACGCGGTCGATGTAAGCACGGTGGTATATATTCGCAATTATTCTTTAATACATTTATCCTTTGACAAGATGGCACCACCATACATGGAGGGTGGTGTCTACATCCTTTCGTTATCCTAATAACTCGCGGATTGAGTTTTACGGATGACTGCTTGCTGGTAATATTAGGATTTACATAGATATTTTCTGTTGGGAGGATTTGGCATACTGGAACTAATTCACATTGCGGTTCATGATTACATGTGTTTTTGCTATTACTGCCCTTGAAATGTTGATATGTATATGTAGGTGACATTTCTTTATTTCGGTTAAGCGGTGAGTTTTTGGATTTCAAATTTTCTTCTTCACTGATACTTGTAACGTCAACCAATACTTTACAGTTTGGACATAAAACTTTCCGAGCTTTTGCAAAACTTCTAGTTTTAAAAACATTGGTAATATTGTTATCTGATCGTTTTTTCGAAATTTTGTTGCTCATATTGCATGACTGTGAATTGTTTAATAGTATTTCATTAGATTTTCTTTCATTCATATCGGTTACACTGGTCCGCTTATGATCCGATACTATAACGTCTTTTGACTTCTTATTTTTATTATGTTTATTAGTTTTCTTTACATCAAAAACTAGTTGCGATGTGTTCGTCATATGATCGGCTAATGTTAAAGATTTACTGTTGTTGGCTAATTCAGTTAAAGATATTTTATTCGTGCATGAACAAGCATATGAAAATAATTGACATGGACAGGGATCTTCCGTGCGTTTGCCGCGATCTTCCCTTTTGGGCTTATCTTGGTCAGCGCCCGAATTTGTATATTCTGTTGTATACTTTGCAAATGACCAGAACTTTTGGTGTCTTTCATTTTGTGGAACATCTACTGGACGAGGTTTATGAACAGCAGATTGGTCATTAGTGTCTTTTAAAAATGTTTCTGACGATAGATGTAAATCATTCGGACAGTTTTTATATGGCTTCTGTTTACTTTGCGTAACATTTTTTTCTGTTAATAGTCTAGGCTTAATTTGGGTGGCACATTCTTGAACTATTGCTTTAGATTTGGCGCTAAACCCATTTTTAATTATGTCACTTTGATTTGATTTAATATTATTTGTAGATTCTAAAAGCTCTGTTTTACAGTGACACGAATATTTTTTGGCTAATGAATCTAAATCACAGAAAAAGGTACTGGTTGAACGTATTACTGATTTATCACTGGACTTTTTATTTAACGAATGATATCTTTCACTTGTAACGTACAGAGTTTCCGAATTGATCTTAGAAGCAGATTTAATTTCAATAGCATCTCCGGTTGGCGTTGGAGATATTAACAAGGCTTGAATAGGTTTAGAAGAATGTTTACATTTACATTTTTTATTAACCTCCGATGGTACAATTAGGTCATATATGCTTGAGTACGATTTCGTTAGGTGCAACTCCTTCATTTTTTAAATTCAGCATACCTTAAAAAGCTCCCTTTGGATCGTACAAAAATTTTCTGTAACTCAGCTGTAATCAGACTTATATATCATCAGTTTTATATAAATACAAAGGTGTCTTCACTTATGAAACCTTTACTTGCTTAGAATTGATAGGCACTGAAGATTTTTCATCCAATAAATATATATTTTACCATTTTTGTGATTTTACTATTTTCGTACGTATTTTATATCTTCATTGTAGTGCAAAATGACGTTTAATGTCTACGCCATTGAATATTTATTTTTTATTAAAAATACCATGCACTGTTGCAGGTTTTCATATGACGCCAAAATTGTCAAAAATATTTCCCGAGTCCTGTTTGCTGATATTTGTGGGTGTTTTAATTGGAGCCTTACTCCTGAGTACGCACAGTGTTCATGTACAGCCGCTGACACCAGATACATTTTTTTTATACATGTTACCACCGATAATACTAGACGCAGGATATTTCATGCCTAATAGGCTATTTTTTGACCACCTTGGCACAATACTTCTGTTTGCAGTTGTTGGCACTGTATTTAACACCGTTACAATTGGTAAGTACTAATTTTTTCTTAGATGTAAACTTGTTTTTCAAGATTTTCAAGTACCTATATGATACTAATTGCTTTTACAGGTGCATCATTGTGGGCATGTGGTCAAACTGGGATGTTTGGTTGTACCACTCCATTATTGGATATGTTATTATTTGGAGCTCTAATATCAGCAGTAGATCCTGTTGCTGTGTTGGCAGTGTTTGAGGAGATACATGTTGATGAAATATTGTACATTGTGGTTTTTGGCGAGTCCCTGTTAAACGATGCCGTTACTGTTGTATTGTATCACATGTTTGAAGCTTACACGTAAGTACTAAATGTTTGTTTTAGATAGTTTAAGGTAGTTTTTTAAATTACAATATTAGCATTTCAAATTAAATAATTACCATTATAGCTAATTTTCTAAAAACAAACGTGATAATCTTTCAGAGAAATGGGGCCATCGCGTTTGATGTATACAGATTTCTTAGCTGGTTTGGCATCGTTTCTGGTAGTGGCTGTAGGAGGAACTTGCATTGGCGTCATTTGGGGCTTTGCCACTGGTCTTGTCACTAGATTTACACACGAAGTCAGAGTTATCGAGCCCATCTTTATCTTTGTGATGGCTTATTTAGCGTATTTAAACGCAGAAATGTTTCACATGAGCGGCATTCTAGCGTAAGTATGAGCTGTGGCGCGATCAAATATACTTCAAAGCTATCACAGTGCCAACTGTTATAACAGCTAAGTAGCATATTTTTTAATCTCAGTAAGTCATTTCAGCCGCAATATGTCTTTATATTTGATTGATTACTTCAAAGAAGCCGTATTATTAACCTTCATATTTGTAAATAGTCGGTCTTCGTATCAATTTGAACCTATTATGATTTTATGAATTTTTAATAGAAACGGTTATAAGGTTTATATAAAAAAACTGTGGAAGTCTTTAAAATACTTGAATAGTTCGCATAATTTACATATTTATATATTATCTTCATGTATTATACTTTTAATGAACGGGAAATACATTTTTAAATTCAATTGTTTTCTTTTTGCATTTAATATTCGTATATATTATTTTAGAATAACATTTTGCGGTATCACCATGAAGAACTACGTTGAAGCAAATATTTCGCACAAATCGCATACCACAATAAAATATACAATGAAAATGTTGTCGTCATCATCGGAAACTATTATTTTTATGTTCCTTGGCGTAGCCACGGTCAACAACAGTCATAACTGGAACACATGGTTTGTGCTGTTGACTATCACTTTCTGCTCAATATTTCGAATAATAGGTAGGTCATGAAATATTATAATTTGTACATATTAATATAATTTCTTCCACTACAACATAAATAATAAATTCATCTTCTGTTTCAGGGGTGTATATATTTAGTGCAGTAGCTAATAAGTTCCGTTTGCACAAATTAAATAGAGTTGAAAAATTTGTTATGTCCTATGGAGGTAAGATTTATCCGTAAGAAGCAGTTCGTAACTCCTGTTACCTCGTCGTATTTGCTATTGAAATTTTCCGATTTCAGGCCTTCGCGGTGCAGTTGCGTTTGCATTGGTGCTATTAATCGATCCTGAAGTGGTAAAACTACAGCCGATGTTTGTTACCACTACCATAGCTGTGATTTATTTCACAGTGTTTATTCAGGGGATAACAATAAAACCTCTGGTAAAGATACTAAATGTCAAAACAGCAGAAAAGAGGAAACCCACAATGAATGAGAGAATACATGAAAGAGTAAGAAAATTTCATAAAAGTAGAGCTCACCCAGTCGTTGAAATTAGACTATAAAGTTTAAATTTTATAGGTACATTTTTTAAATTATTTTCTAAAATGTTTTTATCGATACCACTCGTCCTAAGTTAGCAAACATAAAAATCGAAAATCGATTTATAAACAGAAAAACGTACTGACCTGTTATGCCTTTACCTATTTATATATGTATGTCTTAGATAATCTGGTAACTTCATAAATTAAGAAAACAAATATTTTAATTTCAGTTTATGGATCATTTGATGGCTGGCGTAGAAGACATTCTAGGCAAACATGGCAATCATCACATGAGAGACAAGTTTAAAAGATTTGATAATCGTTTTATTAGGCCATTTTTGCTTAGGAACTATCAGGTATCAACCGTCAGATTATTTAAATTCGTGTCTTAACTTGGATATCGGAAGAAGAGATTCATGACTGAATTATTTTAAGGGGGCAGAGCCAAAGATATTGGAGACTTATTCAAAATTAGCAATGAAAGATGCTATAGAATATATGCAAAGGAATGCTTCGACAATTGGCAACATATCTGGTGCTGAGTCAATGTCAGCTATATTTAAGAATTACACTAATGCAAATTTTAATGGGAGGTAAGTACTGGAAATCTTAAATTACTTCATTATGGATTTTCTTCTTTATCCTTTAATAACTTGTGCCTTTTTTAGCCCAAGCTTTAGTCAATTAGATTCTTCGACGTGGAATATTGATATGCAGGAATTAGAATATAATCCGTCCAAAAAGGATCTCACCGATGCAAGAATCCATCATCTTCTCGCCGAAGAGTTGTGCAAGCCTTATCGACGAGTATGTGTAAATATTGGTTTATAAGTATACATTTTAATATGCGCTTTATTGGTGTTTATCAAATCCTTAAAAATATATGCATAGCGTATGCGACGCATTTTGACTACAACGTATGTATGATGATGATTACATCAAACAGACCTTCGTCATATTTATTTTAAAATTTAATAATACCTTAGTTTAATAGTTTAACCACCATTTCTTATTTATCATGTGATTTGTATCTATTACTGTGATTAGTATCGCTTAGGCCATGGCTGATTTTGCCTTCAAAGATTAGTTAAACGAAAACATATAACAGTATGGTTTTGTTTTGTTTTATTGAAAAGTAGGCTATTACGTTGGGGAGAAAATTTTATAGAAATTCAAAGGTCTGATATTTAAAGGCAAATGCTTTTTCTTTGAATATTTCTTTTAACATAAGAAAAGATTTTATAGTAGTAAAATATTTTTTTACAGCACCGTCGTTTAAGCTACAGCCGTCACGCAGTTAACGACCGAGATTTGGGGACGCAGGTGAATTACAAGACCCATATGAACATTCGACGACTTGTCGGTGACAGGAAACATCACCATAAGCGCAGTAAACGTGGGAAACAGGTAGGGCCGGAGAATTAAATCATTAATCTTTCATATAAGCAACATAAAATTTATAACGAAACTTAAGTTAAACGTATAAATGTAACAAAACTCATACCAATTTATAGGAGTTGTTAAAAACTTTCTTGTATATATCTGGTAACAGCAAATTGTTTAAATTCCAGGATGGCAAAAACCATGTAACATTCCCCGAATTCCAGCAAAACGGTTCGGCCAAACAGTTCACGCACGGTAAAAAAAAATATTATAGATTAGGTACTTACTTTATTTCCTTATTAATATCACAAGTGTCAGTCGCATGCACGTGTGGGTTCAAGTATTTTTATTTTATTTTTTATTTAAGTATAAACATTTTACGTGATATTATGTTGTGCCGATACACCCATTATGCGTTATTTTGCATTGTTAAGTTTACAGCTCTGCTTTTTTAACTGCAGCTACAATATAATCTAACAAATATGTGTAGGTACGTATTGTATAGCGACAAATTACGCCAAAAAGTAAACGTCATTACGTATGGAACTATGTAGTTTATAATATAATTATATTGTTTTATTTTCGTTGCATGCACGCCCACACGTAGTTATAGCAAATATAAATGAGTTATATATGTTTAAATATGTATAATTGAGTTAAATATGTTTAAGATACAAATCTATACGTCTAAGATATAAATCAGAAGCAACTATCCACCCACGCGTATCGGTTATGTAATATTTAATTTAAAAACTGAAAGCTTTTGAAATTAAAGAGATTGTTGTTTTTAGAGTGCTTACCTATAACTATAACATTTTATGAAACTCTACTTACTTCAATATTTAATGTATGATTATGTACTATAGAAAAAAACGAAATCAAATTGTTCATAATATTCATAGATATCATTGTTCATAGATTACATAGACGAAGTGCTTCAGGAAGACGAAGTGAACGAGCCGCGCCGAGAGCCCGATGATGGCGGTATTACTTTCACTGCCAAATCCCCGCGTAGGTATTCTGCATGAACCACGTCGTGTGACATTCGACAGTTTTGGATTTGAATGCACGCCCAGAATTAAAGGATTAGATCATTTTGTTGGACATTACTGTTGTTTTATATTTATTACAATTTTTATCTAATTGAGGGAACAGTCTAACTGTCGTGGTGATATACGAGTATGTATTCAAATCCAATGATTTTATTGATGTTGTGTAAAATCGTATTTTCCACTTACTGAACACCTTTTAATACTTAATTACAACGAGAATTTTACTAAAACACTAATCGGAATTTTAAATTGGTACGTATGGTGAAATAAACTAATTTCTGGGCCAAGCTAAAATTATTTTGACATGGCTAATAAATATTGTATGAATGTGTATTTGTGATGGCATGATCCGATGTTTCTTTACTTAACCTTTTTTGGTATATGATACTTTCAATGTTCTT
Source organism: Aspitha aspitha aspitha (assembly GCA_018246895.1). NCBI lineage: Eukaryota > Metazoa > Arthropoda > Insecta > Lepidoptera > Hesperiidae > Aspitha > Aspitha aspitha. Next base: position 17,699 of record DWGJ01000298.1, read on the forward strand.
ATTTTCAATAAAAATTTATATTTTTTCAAAATAATTTATTTAGTTTCTTTGCCTGTGTTTCATTTGGTTGTTTTCTTATTCTTTGCTAACTATCTCATCCCTTCCACCTATCATCATTAAACAATTCAGCTAATTCATTTGATAACTTCCTCTCCATATGGTTTTTCCCGTTTTCTGCTTGTTTAATCGTTTGTGTTTGATTGTCGTTTTCTTCCCTTCTGGCAAACTTCATGTGGCACCGCAAACTTACCGATAATCTCGACAACTGGCGATAACGTTATCAGCTGGATATAAAGAAGTCAGTCCGACGTCCTCGCATAAAGAAAATAGTAGTTCGCTTCTAAACCAGTTGGCTAACCTACCCGGATTCAATCCACTGAAAGCGAGAATCGTAAAGCAGTATGCTAAAACGCCTGAAGAAATACTGCCCACAGCTGTTGAGAAATCATTACCGTGGAGAAGGGACAGATCCACGTATAACTTTGGTATGTGTTTACTGAGAACTCAGTGATTTAAGTAACACTGTCTGCTATAGAATACAATCTATTTGAAGCGCTTTACTCTTACTTTGCCTTTAGTAAGCCTTAGCTGTTAGGACGCAGTATAAATTGGCCATTTGATAAAATTTTGAAGGAAACTAAAATCTATGCACTTAAACGATATCTAGGATAACCATTAATTTAGATTCGTCTCTATAGAATGCCTCTCATTTGTGTTACTTTACTTGTAAATAAACACAACCCATTTTCAAGAACACGGATAACACACTTGTTTATAACAATTACGAGCACTGGAAATCATTATCAAATTGAAGTTAACTAAAATTTTGTAAATAACATTAAAATGCAATTTTCGTCTTAAATTATTAATTAAAAATACTAGTGTTATCTATGTTTGTTTATGTCATGCATCTTGATTTTATATTTGAGTAGGTACTCGGGTAAGTATGTTTCACTTAGCTAGTTTTTTTATTTGTAATGTAGCATGGAGTGGTATGACTTTTATAATATTTTGGTTTGTATTATATTAAAAATGTGTCCAAAATGGACCAATGTAAGTATCTACATGTTATATATTGTAATACCAATTATTATTGCCCTTCGTAAGGGATGATTTAAAGATACTTGTATGTTAATAATGAATATTTTTTTTTATTTTAACGAGCAGTGCCCAATGAGGATATCTTAGAAGAGGATGAACGAAGATTATCGGACGATAATGGTATGTTGAATGTGATTTTCGATTAAGTATATTAATTATTACACGTAAATTAATTATAGTGCCTACATTTGAGAGTTTTCAGCAACTATTTTTCGATTCAATAAGTGAACTGAATTTGTTTACGATTCTTTTAGCAATTAAAAATGCTATGATTTTTTATTGCTTTTTCCCATGTAGCTATTAATTAATTTTACAGACACGTATATGACTGTAGTGGAACAGGCGCGCGTCGCCACCCCAACTGCTACGGAGACCATGTTGCCATGGAAACGGGAAGAGGCGGAGGGGACGGCGGCCCTCAAACAGTCAGAGTTCCCCTCGTGGGCATCCAACAAAGAATACCTAGCTTACAGCTCGCCATCGGCCACTTTCTTGGGTATGCATTTCAAATAACAGAACAGATTATAAATTTTACGTATATTTTTCATAAACAAATTCTATTCTATTGCAACAATTTTAAAAAGGCAATAGGATTTTTTAAGCCTTATAAATTTTGAAATGCTTATAAGGATTCGAGAACAAGTAAAGCGATCAAAATTAAGTTTAAGGCACGTGTAGTTCATAGAAATTTCACAAACAAATATTTGTTAAGATATTTTTAGGATAAACAGAAATTCAACACGTTCATCTTCGCGAAGCTCTCGCAGAAAAGAAATACGAAGATCTGCGTACTGTAACAAATTATTTTACATTTTTTATTCATTACAATATTAACAAACCTATTGCCTAATCCATCATTATTGGGTTTTGTTTTCCTGCGCTAATAACATTGATGCACACAAAATATGCAGCGTGGCATTATAAAATATGTTTATTTTCGCTTTAATAAGTCATTTTAATATATACCTATTTAGCACTGATAGAAATGATTTAAGATCATGCATTTAAATAATTCAGTTTATTTACGAACAGGCTTAATTTAATGATAAGACGTTCTTTATTTAAATTACGTGTATTTTTAGCTAATTTTTTATTTACACCTTTATAGAAAGCACTTTCTAAATGAATACCATTGTTTGGGATGGAATAATAATATTACAAATGCTTTTATCCTATCCTGCATCAAATATTTACGCTTGACTGGTACGAACTTATTCTGATTAGATGTTTTTTCTTTTCCCCCATCCATTATACTACCCTTCACCCTGCTATTAGGTGGTATAGAGAAGCCAAAACATCCGAAATCTATCATAGGTCTATTTCGGAGAGAGAGTTCAAGTTCTACGCAAGGCGTCACGGAGATGCCTGTGGTGTCTGATTCTGAAAGTAAAGCTGAGTCAAGCAAAGGCGAGAGTTCCTCTGTTAGAGGCGACTCGGGGTTCGTCCAGCCGAGACCTGGACCGAATTTGCTGTCTAAGAGGAGTACAAGTCTGGGTGGCCCTAGTGTGCTGCTAATGGAAGATGTAGCCCACTCAGACCCTCTCGGCGCATCTTCAAGACCCGCCAGCATTATGCAAGGCCCACATCGCGGGCAGTGCAGGCGGGGGTCGATGTTGGAACTAACAGGGTATGGATCTCTTCGACCTTAGACGATACATTGTTTTAATTTTACAGTTAACGTAGGTCACTTTTTTTATTAGAATAGAGTAGCAAACGAGCAGGCAGCAGTCACAAGTGGTTGTCGCCGCCCATGGACATCTGTAACCGACTCCTAACAGGGCTGTAGGGGACCTGTACCTACTAATGAGCTATCTTTATCTTCATTAAAAAATGTATAATAGTCATTAGTATAAAATGAATTGAATACTGAAAATGGAGTATAGTATGGATAAAGCCCGTATGACATATTCGAAGGAAAATTCCAAAAGACTGCTTGCTGTCTGCATTATAATATTGAATTAATTATGAAACTTTGGATTATGACGACGTAGCTAAAACAGGTTATACTAATGATAAGATTGTGCTTAGTTTCGTTAGTTATTTTGTGTGCTATTCGTTGTAGATCGCTGTCACGTGACGCAATAACCGAAGAGAAATGCAGCAAATCTTTGCCCGAGAGTGAACGGATGGGAGTGCGGCGTCTGGCTCTAGGCCAACAGAGTCTCCCTAGGGAGCCCTTCATTCGACAACTGACCATGGCGTCTAATCTGCTCACCAGCTCATCGTCAGACGATTCCTCCGATGAGAACACCTGAGTATCCCGACGTGGTGACCCAGACCGGTTGCCACTGCTTAAGTATAGGACTCTAGAATGAATATCATTCGATTAAAATTAAAAAGGAACACTTTTGTCTGTGCTGTGAATACAAAGCGTCGTGTACTTAATAAAAAGCTTTAGCATTTAGATATTTTATATTATAACGTTGTACTTAGCTATAATTTTAGTTAACCATGTGTTCGAATGGTACTTATTATATAAATTGCAAGTGGCTGACAATGAAGGTTTTGTGGTAAACCTTTAAGCACATTTGATAATAACACTAGTTTTAAATTGTATCATGCATTTAGTCGTAAAGATTGTTAACTTTTAGGTATTTGTCGAGATAATATTTATTTTAATGCCCAACATTTGTGATGTTAATAATAACTTATGTATGTTACTGAACCACGTGCCTCTGTATTGTATCTGTAAAGAGCCTATAGGGGAGATGGGCTTCTAATTCATATAAATTATTACATAATCAAATAAAAAACTTTACGTTATTTTTATTGCAACTGAAGTAACTGGCAGATTTGAAGGTTACATAAATATTAAAGGTAATTTTATTTTTGAGGCCACTAAATATTTCATACATAGGTATGTTATGTATCCATTTAGAATCGTAATATATAATTACCCATGGACCATAACAGACTAACACCTGAGACAACTAACAATCAAACAGAAGTTAAAAAAACCAGGTTTGTATCGAACTTCATATTCCAATAAAGTACAAATTGAACTTTTTCCAAGATCTCTTTTGAGTTGTATTTAGTTTCATCGCTATTAGAACTAACCTTAACATTAAATAATTAAATTTGTACAAAAAATCATTAATGTTTTGTCGAATTAAAAAGAAAATTATGTTTACTTTATTATGTGCAATTATAATAAAGTATTACCGTTGAAGCAGTAGCTAAAGTAGCGCCGAAATATATCTATTTTATAATTCATTATTGTTATGCTGAGAATACCTACTATTTAATATTTTATCAAACAGTATTTTTGTATGATCTTTGTAACTATATCTTGTAATAAAAATGGTGATAACGTTATTATACAAATGATACTAAAAATGAAACTAAATAATCTTAAACTGTATTGGCACAGTAAGTTTTTTCCGTTTTAAATACAGATATAATAGGGCATTTATTGCCAATGACAATATTATTATAATTATATTGTGTAACACGTTACAATTGTAATTGTAATTATTATACTGTTATTAATTTAAGAAGACCTAGATACGAGTAAGTACTTAGTTAAAGAATAAGTAGAAATGTTAAGTAGAAGAGGTTGTTGAAATATTAAAAAAACTTGTGTGTGATACTTTGTCATTTAATAATTCTTTTGCTATTTTGTTTTAGTGTTAACATTAATAATAGAGTGGCTTACTGCAATACTTTATTTTTATATTTGATTGATAGAGTAGGTACCTATTTTTACTCCGTTAGTTGAAACAGTCATTGGCAAATCGACGTCGTTATATACCTAATATTACTTTAATACTACACAACCTACGTAGTTATAGGGATAAAAAATATAATTTAAGATAAACGCTTTTCTGATAGGTAATAAAAAGGCAAAAGTTGACTTGTTACTAGGTAATCTGTTAAAAAACACTTAGATAAAGTAATAACGAGCAATGTTCGTAAAATTAGTACAATAATAGAGCTAGTTAATTCCGATATTTGCTGTAAATATCTATGTCTCTAATCCCACGTGTACCTAGATGTTAAGTGAACTATGATGTCTCCTCGTGACTGCATCCCTATTAACGGCCTGCTTTTGGGCGCGATTTTGCCAGCATTTGCGTGAGGTCTCGAGCATGCTCCACCACGCTGCTCCAGTCTGTTACAGGTCCCCACCCGGGTTAATGGGCCATCCGTCATTATGTGTCTCCTCTTATACCTTAATACCGGCCTTAAATTGATCCTATATATATACTTGTATACCTACATACATATATATGTATATCAAACTGATATTGGTATAAACTGATATGGTAGCAAACGAGCAGGCAGCAGTCACAAGTGGTCGCTGCTGCCCAGAGACATCTACAAGACACTCATAAAAGGGCAAATCCTATCAGAAGTCGGTCACAGATGCGTTGCCGCTCTTGAGGACTAGGATGTTCGCTTCTGGTCTACACGTGGACCGTATGTGATATTATTGCTAATGTTATTGTAGTAGCAATAAAATAGCACTGCTGAATAAAAATTAAGGTTAAACAAGAATTTACACTGTAGCACAAATATACCTGTTATACTGTACCTATGTTTATTTTGTTGGTTATGAAGTGGCCTAATTTACAATTAAATTCAATTATAATTTATATCTTTGTTTGACTGTTAAAATCATATTAGTTAGAACGTGAGTTACAACAGTAATGGAAATTATTATTTAATTTATATGTAATCCTTAACATGTGACGTAACAGACTTAATTGAAATGCGTATTGTAAATGAATTATACATTTATCCATATATTAATATCAAATTGGTTGGTTTATAATTATTAATTAATCGTAAAGATATTGTAATTATTATTGTAATTCGCTAATTGTATTAATTGTTGCCGTTTCAATATGTGAAGTAAATAATAAAAGAATATGTATGATTTGTGAAAACTCATTCTTCGCATTGTTTTTAAGGATTCAAAAACATTGAGAACTTATACAAAGCACCTCCTCACTTGGCTTGGGCGTTTGGATTTATGTCTATGTACCTGCATCACTTGAGATTGTTAATTCAGATTATTTCCTATTTTTTGTAAGGAAATCGCTTTACAGTACGTACCTATACACATTTGCGAGATCCAAAAGAGAAATAAATAAAAAAAAGACGTGTTAGGTCAGAATTCATATTATGTAGTTTCACGAAATGTATTTTTTTCTTAACATACCTTCCTACCTTCAGTGCATTTAGTGACTTGTAATTATTTTATGTACAATGTGTTTGTGCTACAGCGCAGGAACACAGATTGTGCGAAGTACACAATTACACTGATTTTTAAACGCCACCTAAAATATTAGAAGATATTTGTATTCATTATTTTAATTTCACTTTATCCTTTGTTTTCGTACGTTTTAGGAAAATTTATGTAAAGCACTTTTTTAACTGTGTAACTTATTTTGTTGTTATTATTTTGGGATCACTGGCGTTTATTTATTTATTAACAATGTTTTGGAACTATCCAAAAGTAGTAAGGTTACAAAGGGCGGACATAATGCCTAGTGCCATTCTCTAGCAGTCAACCCACTTGTGATACTCTGTACATAATGATATCATAAGAAAGGTTTATTAATTAATATAAATGACGCGTGTTATATAGTAGAAAATGGTTAGTTGAAATAGATACAGGTTTGACAATAGTATAGTGCTTTCTTTTTATTTTTATAATATATTGTATCTTTTTTTAAAGAAAATTAAAAAACTAAGACACTTTTAATAAACTAGGATAACGTCATTTCTACGGCACTTTACGTAGGTACTTTACAATCTCTTGTTATCGTAGAAAATGTACTTGTATAATTAAATTATTATACAGCAAATACGTATACTCGTATGTGTATCATATATAAAAGGATTTCACCAATCACACAATGTTTAACTTATGCGTTTTTTTACTTTTTCATGAATTACAAAAAATATATAATAAGAATGTAGGTTCCTGTTGTTTCAAAACATACCTACACGTGAATTATATGCAAATACTATCTGCTACAGATACATGATACAGATAGATACTCACAAATATTGGGTACTCATACTAAAACACAAACAAAAAGATAAAACAGTCATGAAAATAGGTAGGTAGGTAATATAACACATATTCTCAATATATTGATATCATGAAATATAAAACTTTGATATGCATACTTAAGCGATTGAAATTTTTATAAGAAATTTAGATATAAAATATTAGAGAATTATTTTTATTTCCTTCCAACTTTAAATTGACAACCCACTTTTCAAGGATTTTTTGGATTATAGTATTATTTTACATCATATTTTCGTGTTTATGAAAAATTACTACCGTATATAAAACGTCACTTAATTTATGGGAGTTAGGTATGTGATTTATTTATGTATTTTAATAATATAACGTAAGTAAATTATCTACAAAACGACTGTAGCGCAATAGGTAGCTTTTAGCTTTGTATTACTATGATGTGTCAATTGAATAATAATAGTGCCTAGTGTATGCAGCTCATTGTTTGAATAATTATAATTGTTAAAACTAATGTAACATAGTTGAACGATAGATGATGTAAAATTTCTTTGAAATAAACATTGTAACTTCATTGTTTCTTTTTTTTATGTTATCGTGAACAAAACAATTTTGAACTATGTGTAAAAATTCAACATAAACCAAAATCGATTCAAAAAAATGCTAGAAAGAAAACAGATTCAGTTTTAATGGAGCGGAGAAATGCAAAGATCCTAGGCATTTAAAGGAATCTATACATCCAAATTTTAAATTACGACTTCTACAAATTATAGATGCAAATTACAGATCATTGAGTTCATAAAGTAAGAGTAGAGTTGTCAGCTTGTCAGAGATCCAAGATTTTATTTTATTTTGCCCAACCATTCCCTTATTTACCTAGCCTAAGAATATTCATAGAGTAGGTATATTATTACAAGGGGAGTTGTTATTTCTATAAACGCAACATTGTACTAGAAAACTACATATTTGGCCCTAACGGCTGTTTCAATTATATCTAGCTGAGCGACCGAGCTTTGCTGGAATGATAACATTTCTAATCTCACAATCAGCTAATCGAGCTGTTTTTACAAATATAAATTTGTTATTTAAAAACGACTCTAAAGACACCGCTGGGTGAAGTTTTAAACAGAAAGAAGAATTAAAAAATTACCTAAAATGTGCATAATTTACAGCTTTATTGATATAGTCACATCACATATTCACCTAAGCGTTTTCTTTGTTAAACAACGCCACCTGGTTTTGAATAGTTTACACTGTTTAAAGCGAGTTACAACCTCGAAATCAGAAAACGGATGATTTTCAAATTGTCTATTACATTGAGTGAGACAGAATAAAGATTTTGAATAGAAAAAAAATAGATCATTTATATAAGAGATTTCCAATGTAAAAGAAAAAAACTAAATAAAAATTGGGTTATTCTCGGATAGTTAAAATAAGTATATGTAATTGTAAAGGTAATTAAATTTTCTGTCTAGAAACTTCTTGTACTACATGTACTATTACACTACTACTACATATACTTTTGTTTTATAATCTGGTCCCGAAAAATTAAATCAATTGCTCCTTCAAATTGCTTCTCCAAACTATACGGGTTTATTGATCACGATATATAAATGAAGTCTCATACACATATTAAAGGGGGAAAACCAATTACGTTACAATACATCAATTAAATAATATACGCCTATGGTCAAAAATTTTGTTGTTCATCATTTTTTTATGAGAAATTATTACTCAGATAAAAAACAAATAACGTTATGTGACAGTGACACTGACAGCTTAGAAATAATGTACTGTTGTTTTTACGCGTCTGTGTCAAAAGTACGTACGTTTGATGTGTTATCTGTAGTTCGTTTATTCGAGCGAGTCGTCCGTCAGGCAGCTTGTATTGCTAGTGAATGTGATTTTTCTCGTTTGTAATTTTCATGAAAAATAACGGAAAATGTGGTGTAACTGTAAAAATTCATGTTAAACGGATCTAAATACATTGAATCATGTAACGACCGCGCATCGTTTGATAGTGTATATTATGTGTGCTAAGCGTATCAACACAAGAATGAAACATACTTATTCTTTGTAATCATTAATTATAACGGTAAGTATTAAGAAAAACTTATGAAAATGAAAAAAATATTGTATTAATTCTCTAATCTGAATGACCGTCTCGTTATGTTTTCTTTACGCATAGTTTAGGAATAAGTAGTGCCTTTCTAAAATTGTCGGTTTGTGTACATTCTTTTTCGTACGTAGCGAGTCGTTTATTTGATTTTGTTTACAAAGTTTTTCTGAGTGCGGCTTGCAGTTCAAATTGCATACTATGTGTATTAATATATCAAGTTGGTATTTATCACTGCTACTTTATACCTATCTTATCAAAACTGAGCTTATCGGTAAATTATTGTAAATTGTTTTCTACGTTTGGAATTCTCGAAATTATCAATATTTCTAATGCTGATTTGCATAAATTATAATAAATAAACTGAATACATTAAATAAATAAATATATTAATGTAATTCATTATAAGAAATAAATTACTTATTAATTTAAATTAAATTTTGCACTTTTATCAAATATCAAAATGTAAAAAAAGGTGAAAGAAGCTTGTCAGGACTGTAGTTGGTGGAAATTCTTAGTCTCTGCCTATCCATATGGGAAATAGGTGTGTGTATAGATAGAATAGAATTAGATGTAAAAGGCACATAATCTGTTTGTGTTTAAGAAGGCAGGGAAAGAAACAAATATAGTATTTAATAGATACTTTGTGTATTTATAAGTAATATTTTTGTTAAGAATAAATTTGAAAATACATTTTGACTCATGTCACAACTCATGTCAGTCATGGCAGAATTGGTGCAAGATATACTGCAGCAACAATAACACTGTAGACTTAGTTGGAATACCTTGACCCTCAGTATGTTGATTACTGCATAATTCAAACTGACACATCTCATTAGAATCACTGTTTCTTTATAGAAATTTGTGACTAAAGTAGTTACAGTTATTGTGTTGTGCACATGGAAACTGGACATAAGGGATTTATCACCTTAGCTATGTAAAAATGCACATCAATTGATATCTGCATCCATCTAGCTACTTAGACGGTAAAGGAATTATCATTGTTAGGAGTGATAAAAAAATTACTTTAAAATAAAATATAAATGGCACAATTATACGTATTGTGCCTTAACATATCATACAAGCGATCATTCAAGCTGTTGTTTAAACGAATTTTGTGAGCTTTTCTCCTTGACTTGGAAAGAATCATTTACACAGGTATTATTTGCCAACAAGTATTTAAAAAAAAATTGTATTGGAAGTTTACGGGTATTATGATTAGTGTTATTGAAGAATTTCAGTATTGTTTAAGATCTATTGATAAACAAGTTGACCAATGAGTTCATTCGCAGAAATAAAGATTAAACATTTTATTATAATAAAGATTGATTATTAATATCAATGTTTATTATATGTGTTTTGAATGAGCTGCTTATCTATAATCAACTAAATTTACTGTATTAGAAATCAAATGCAGATATTACAGGTCTCCAATCCGACACACTAGATAGTAATGTAGACATTTCAACGGGTGGTTTTAGTCACATACAATATTTGATCATATTCTTCTGCCCACCTGAAACATATGTTATAGCAATTATGCTAATTACATAAAATTAGGTATATTGTATGTTAAGCATTCAACGAAATAGCTAGAAATACAACCATTTTTCATTTTACAGATAATAACAAACATGGAGCATGCAGACCTGGTGTCTGAGATGGCCCAGGTGGAGCATCTCACCACACAGGAGAGGCTCCACTTGGCCCGCAGGTACAGCATTCATCTACTTGGACCCAAAATTAATAATATTATGTTGGGACACCTGCACACTAAGTCATCTTATGGCGACCAGTCAACTGATAAACATACAATATAGTACTTATTTACATATTTTTATTACACCCATTCATAACATATAGTCTTAATGTGTTGGACGGGAATCGAACCCGGTACCTCCTGTTTAGCAGTCAGGATCTCTAACCACTAGTCCAAGTCGCCAGATAAATGTATAGTACCTGTAATATATATTAGGAAAAACAATATTTACGTAGTTTTAGTTAATGTGTCACTGGCTTAAGGAATAGATGATATGGCAAGTCTCATATTTTTTGTGTTATTTATCTACACATCTTTCCAATGTAAAACACAGTTGTGCAATGCATGAACACAATGGCAAGCAAAAGACACTCAATATTCCTTGTACATCATAATACATTTAACGAGGCTAGTTTCATAGTAGGTACTTTATTTACATTTGCATGCCAGTAATATTTTCTATTCAATTTCATGATAATAAATGTGAGTTACGGAAGAGTAATTTCCGTGCAGTGCCGTTGGATGGGGTCGTACTACAGTCGAAGTTATTTCCCAGTAAGAAAGTGCTCTCGTATACAGATCAAACAGTGGGCACTGTAATCTGTAGGTATATACGCTCAAACGTGTAGTTGAACACCTGCCAATCACAAGATACTGATGATGAATAATGTATTACTTTTCAATAGCTTATTATGGCATTAATGAGTTGTTTAGCGAGTATCTGGTAGTGTATCGATCGCGCCGGCGCGGGTTCGGTTTGTAGGGCGATGCAAATGCAAATAGGAATGTTTCGCGCGCGGCTATACGGCGACTTGTTACGTGTTTTTTAAATATCTCTTACGCGCAATTGATTTTATGTTGTTGTTTTCAAAGATTGCGTACATAATGCCATCCAGTTTGTTTCACGGCGCTCGCTCTTGAGCAAGGATTTTATTTCATCGCAACGTCGCTCGTAGGTACGAGGTACTTTGCGAATTATGATTTCACAGAACATTTTTCCTCGTTTAAGAGGCTTTTAAAAAGTTACATAAATATTACGAATTTTCTCATGAATTAAATTACTTTTAATATTCTCAACTCTTAATTATAATTTTGTGATAATGAAACGTTTTTACGACAAACAAGAAGCTTGACTTTGAAGCTCTTCAACTTGATATTCCTTATGTTTTCTATGTAAAAATATGTTTAAGTAAATTTCTATGTAAAAATATGTTTAAGTAAATGGTATCGCATCGAACTGAGTATTTACCCAGGAATATTCCCAAAAAGGACATTGCGCAGTACTTAATAAAATATATTATCATTACCGCTTTTTATTGTTTTATTGTTAAACACAGTCGTCCTCTCATAGTGAGAAGATTTTTAGGCCAATCTATCGCGCTGGGCAACTGCCCTATTGGCAGGTTAGTATTCGAGAACATTAGTAAATTCAAAACATGATTATTCTGTTTAGAAATTAGGACATTGTTGTCTATGACTTTGTTGTATTGAAAATATTAGTGATAAAATAACAATATTGTACCTTGGAAAAATTACATAAAATTGTATAAATTGTGACAGAGTTCCTTAAATAGAAACTTTATTATTATGTATGAGATTTCAACAGAAAAAGCATCGTACCTAAGACTTACTAAAATTGAATGGAAATACAAAATGTCTATATCTGTTCTATGTTAAAACAATCATGGTATAACTAACTTATCAGCAATTTCGAGGTGTAAAAATTAGAGTATCGTATAACATATTGTGTAATTATGTTATTGATGCTTCAGCTATTCATAGAATTGCGAAGTAGCGTTATAATTATCTACCAAACAATTTGTTTCTTTGATATATAATAGCCATATAATTAATTTGAACATGTCCGTACATATTACGGGAACAAAGTTGAATTCCTTTTATTAAATTATCGTTATTTAACTAAAGACATTTTTATATAGGTACTTCTCATGGTTATGATAGAAAACGGACTTGTGACCCCACATTAACTCAATATTCACTGTTATCCACTTAAGACATGTTATTGTTACACTTGCATACTAACCTAAGTTAGAATGTCTTTTGTCTAAATTTCACGTTCACCTAAATATTGTAAACGATACATGTATTGAATACATTAGACTACATTAGTGATAGACGGCTGGAACGTATCTGTAAGGCTACATAACTGTGCGCTTCGTTCATGCGGAAAGTATCGCTTATAAAGGGCCCGGTTGCGGGTGTATTGGGTAAAGGCCCAATGTGTGAACGTATATAACTGTTTATGCATCGACGAATAACTCAGTCGAAGACACATGGGCCTTCTCAAAAATCGTCAAACTCATGGTCAACTCATTTTTTTGGTGGGGACCTTTCTGCGATGTCTTAGGCCAATCAAATGCTCTCGGCGGCTTCTTTCGTTGTTATTTGGAGCATTCCAGGATCACCAAAAGATCGGTGTGCTAACCTAACGCTTTGCTCTGTGTTGGCTCACCCCGGATAAGGCAAATGTATCATCCCTAGTTCTGGTGCTGCCGTTTTCCGTCCCGGGTCATCTGCTACGTCATAGACCTCACTTACTATTAGGTCAGCTCATAGCTTATAGCAAGCTTATTGAAACGTAAAAAAATCTGGAGCCACCAGATTCCAGCGGCCTGCGTGCTTCAGAATACTTATTCTTAATAATTGTTCTAATAGTAGGTAATATTGCACAACGAGAAAATAGTAGATACCGTTACTTATACGTGGCTGTTAAGGTAATTGGATTTTCAAGGTTTCAACAGCGAACATAACCTAACGACATTTAACACTTCGAATTAAAGACAAAATATATATTTAATGGAATATCCACTTACTTGTTATAAAATTATGAAGATATATGGATATAGTATATGCATCCAATTAACAGACCTTTTGCTAAACGTTCATCAACCAATATACGAGTGAATTTCGTACAACGAGACGGCCGCAAAAGTGTAATGTAAACTATCATAGCATCACATTACGCAACTTGTTGTTTTCATCGGCGCAGATTTGCATTTAATTTGTCGGATGCAGCAAGATCAAGGAGACTTAATGCAAACGTGTGATACATTACGATCTGATTGTGAGCGCGAGGCTGGCGTCTGATTGAAATAAATTGGCCTCATATCAGATTTCTTAACTACGTACTCACTATATTTGCCAGATCACGCGAATTGTAGTGTTTTCAGAGGGCTGTGATAAAGGTTGCCTCAAAAGAAAAAAAGAAAACTGAACCATATTTACATACAAGGCGTAAACGACCTTTGTACTAGTGGATGTTTGCAACTTTCTCGATAAATAATAGTATTTCGACTGTTTATCTGTTATGTACATATTTTGGGATTTTCCATAATATTGATGCGGGTTATAATCATTGTAAAATGTAGGTTTTATTTTTTTCCCGTTCAAATAAATGAAGCCACATATTTAACTACCGACAAGTACCTACTTCAATATCTTTGTTAACAGTAAAATTGTACATATTTCAGAAAATATGTATGTAGAGTTACAATGAATACCTACTAAATATCTATGACATTCTTATGTTAACACGTTGTGAGTACGACGTTGATAATAATGGTCAATTACGTTTTTGTGTACATTATGTGGTTAAAGAAACTACTCTGGTATTTATACGTTTTGATTGTTGAACGAATAATGTGTTGTGTTGTATTGAGAGAGCTTTCAAATCACTCCTTGGTACGACATCCGTTAACAATATGATTCATGTTGAGAACATGACTAACGGTAACGGTGAAATTTTTCACAGTCGATCGTACAGTCGCGTCTGAAATGCACTCAAACTTGGAATTATTCAATACAGCCAGGTGGACACGTACAGTGGAGTAATGACTGTCCAGCTAGTATCTACAGCGGGATAATCTTTTATCATCTACTGTTATCTTTTCTAAAGGTGGGTCAGTTTGTACTGCCGTAACTAGCTTAGTTTGTCGTGTCACCACAGCAGCGTCGTGACCTTGTCATGTTCCATACTTATTTGCTATCCTATTGTCTTTTTACTAATCGAATACAAATTGACCGTCGGACAGTCAGATTAAGCGTTCTACGAGGAATTAATGATGAAAAATCACATGTTCGGGCCATGTTTTGTTATCTGCTAACTAGCGTAAGTTTATATCAAAGCGTTTCATCTCAATTTGTCGATAAAGAAACTGTAATAGCAAGAATGATGTTGGCTTACATGAAAATGCTAATACAAACAGTGTTTCGCGTTGATTTACAGTTGTTTACAAACAGATTTCCAGTTACACGCATAATTTACAGTCACAACAGTGCTAATATATTACTTCCGTGCGTTCTGTAGAGTTTTAAAACTTTTAAACTCTGACGCGAGTACTCTTCGTATTCGCATCGATTGTACTCCCGTGGTTTCCTCTTCGAAGACGCCGCCGTTGACAAAGACGCCAGTCACAACTCGCTGTTCCGTGTAACTTAGTAACGCTTTTACTCGTTCAGTTAGACAATCGATTTACCACCATCAGCGTCGCTGTGTTTGTAAAAGTATGACCAGTTCGTCTGGGTGCTGCCGACCCTCGGAGTCGTCGGCCAACAGACATCGGAACGTATCCGACCGACTTATTTTACCCTTGCAAACGCAGTTTATTTCAACTGTACATCTATATAGCTTTTTTGCGTGCAGTCAAATTGTAGCCGTGGTTTTTGAGCAATGCTGCCGATAAAAGTACAATAAACTAATCAAAATGCTAAAAACATTTTTATATGTCAACTATAAGGAAGTAATGATATCAATAACACACTAGGATAAAGAGATATATCTGATTGCGGGTTTGGCATAACCTGTGCTATTGAAACCGGAAAGCTAATAATAATATATTTATTTCTAAACATGTACATACTTATACCTATAAATACTCTTACACGTAAGAACAGAAAGAATGCCCAGCACTAATATTTTTTCTTTCTGGGAATCGAACCCACAATACCCTACAGCGAAATCACGGTCACTACCCATTGGTCCAACGGGAATTATACATGATATTCGTGACTATTTACATTGCACTGTTTATTATTGTGTGCCATAGTTCATCATAGATGAGTCCTAGATGAGAGCAGAGATAGTGCCTGAAATACGTCTTTATCAAAGTAACGTTGTCAAAGATAACGTTGATATATTGAAGGATTTACTCTAAGACGTGTTGTCTGTACAGATTATTTTGATACTGATTATCTTCTCGTGATATAAAACTTGTGAAATATCTTTATACTGTCGTCGGATGTTTCCGTCTATACATTGAGAACTGAATGATTTTATCTTTTATTAATAAAAAAATAAATTTATTTTGCTGAAGTACACTGAAGTACACTACTTTGGTCTCGTGTCAAGGCATGCCTGTTTGTACAATTTGTATACTTACAATCAATACACAACAACGCTAAAACTTTCGCTTAGGGATAGATAAGCGTAGCTGTGCTACCTGATTGAAGCCTTGCAGTCGTTATATAGGTTGTACAATAAACCCATGGGTGTAGTATGAATATGAAAACAGTTTGTACAACTTACCATCGACTGGCCTCGTGGTCGAGTGGTCAGAGATCCTGACTGCAAAACCGGAAGTCGTGGGTTCGATTCCCACCCAGGACAAGTGATGAGCTGCGATGTATGTGATGAGCACATTCGTTTGTTCTGTGTCTGGGCGTAATAAAAATATAAGTACTATATCGTATGTATGTGTAGTTTATCAGCTGTCCGGTTACCATAACACAGGCATTAAATTGCCTAATTTGGGATCGGACAGCCGTGTGTGGAATTGTCCC
>DWGJ01000299.1:0-34435 GCA_018246895.1 Aspitha aspitha aspitha
ACTTTTGTGTTGGATAGTCCATCTATCGAGGAAGGCTATAGGCTATATAACATCACGCTATGACTAATAGGAGTGGAACAGCCATGACAAATGTTGCAAAAACGGGAAAATATTAATTTCCGCGGGGCGAAATCGCGAGCACAGCTAATTTCATACAAATGGAAACACGATCAGCTACGATAGACAAGACATGACCCGTGTTCCGGAACTTTCAGATCACGCCTCGAGCTCAGCTCCGGCCTACGTTTCCTGTTTGAACGAGTTTATATCACAACATTGTTGGCCAAAGTTATAGTCAATTCATCAGCTGTTGGTATTGATCTTTTAAGAAAGTGTGAAAGTTCCAGTAATTAACACGCTTTTCTTCGCTTTATAACAAAAGTTTTCATAATTCGCGATTGTAGTAACGTATTAATGAATGCTTAGTGAGAATGAAGGGTTCGACCATAATTTACAGCAATATGATGAGTAATCTATACTTATAGGTTATTTTATACTATCGCTTTTTGATTAATTTAGTAATAAAATCTAATAATTCACAATGAAGAAGCGTGGCGGCTACCTGTAGTTGCGGCAAAATCCAGTGCAAAAAAAATGTTGCAGCGAGATATTAAATTAAATCGTAGTTAATTAAAATATTTTCACACTAGCTCTACATATAAGTAAGGGGTGTAAAGATTATCCTATTTCACCAGCGCCAAATAACATGTAGGTAAGTAGGTATCCGGTATGTTATCCGATCGAAAAGCAAATTACACTTTATTATGCTGTACACGTGTGATTTTATATAATGTCATTAATACGGAAGCCATCCAGTACATCACAGCAAGGTTTCAGAATTGGTTCAACTTCTTTTCGCTCAACAGCCGCAAATTATCGAGAAAACCACAAAACGAACGTAAACACTAATGACAGTCATAAAAAGTGTTTCAACCGCGCGATATAAACGATGAACGGTCGAAGATAAATGTCTCAAATTGCAGTAAAGTAAAAGTCGTTTCAAAGACAAATCACGTGACAACCGACATGCTATTTTCGATTTACGTTAGATGGTAAACATTTTTTTTTGTAATCATATTAAGATATTTTTATTTCAAAACCTTATTTCCGCGTCACCATCGCGAAAGAACCATTGGCTAGACTATTTGCGCTGCGAAGTAACAATGTCTGCAGCATTGTATAGTGTTCATGTTGCTGTTGTTAGCAGACGTCTAACGAACAAGGCACATCGGTTTGTGTTGAGTATAAAAAACTGTAAATATTCATTCGGATGCCCGGAGATTCCTGTGCCTTATGCCTGTGCCTTCAGCTAAAACCTGGCTATGAATAAACTACTACACGACTTGAAGGGTTGAAATCGTATATTAAAACTATAAAAACCATATTATTTAGTAAAATTAAGCAACAATTCACGTAACGAACATGAAACAGTAAAATAAATAATTATTCAATTAGGTACATTATTTTATTCTGTACATATTTCATCGATACATAAATAACAAATTAATATTAATGATATCATAAACGATAGAGTATACTAATGGCAATTAGCCCATAGTATTTGATATTCAGGCTAGGGTGTGCACCATTCTAGCTCCTTCAGGGAGGACTGTCCAGCTTATACGCTAAGGTTTCCAAAGAAGCTGCCTTCAAAAAAGCTTGGTCAAGGTGCAAATAAGGTAGATAATTGCCCATTTATGTAATCTGATTAAAAACCAGTTAGTAGGTATAACCGCATTCAATGTAGCATTGACAGTGCTACGTGCGCAGTTCAAGGTTCGATATTCGATACAGTACAGAGACGATACGAATCTTATATAGGTTTAACACCCATCCGTGTGAATAATTCTATTCATTTATTTTATGTCCTCAACTTATTCGGAGTTTTAAATTATAGACTCACTCATTATCATGTGAGCGCGAAATTTCTATTGTTTTTTTCTTTCGCAATTACAATAACAATGTTATTTTACAACTCACCGACGGTTGACTTGTTGACAATGGCATTAGGCATCAAGCTCGCCTTTTGTTATGCCGGTTTTTTGTGTTCAACAAAATATATTTTTATTGCTTATTGTTGGAATAATAATAGAGTAATTCGAACCATTAAAATTGTAACATTAATTTGGTAATCTTTTGTCCCTTGCTATCAATTTGACCCGTTGGTCCAATGGTTAGTGAATCTGACTGTCGACGATAGTGGGTGCACTTCTACCCAGGAGCTCAGGACAATCATTTGTGTGAGGAGGTGTATCTGTTCTGTATCTTGGTATAAAATTATCTATATAATCATTTTTTTATATCATCACGCCAGGTCCCTAACGGGAAATTCATATTATGTAGTTTGTTAGCAGGTCTCGTTACTATCAAATACGCTTTGCCTAGTTTTCGATGTGTGTTCAGATGTCCTAATATATTAGAATTATTTATGGCACTTAGTAAAGTATACGGGTAAAGGCTAATGCTAAATAACAAATTGGCAGAAAAATGATTTCACAAAATCATAGATTTTTTATACATTACCATCACTTTACCTAAACAGCCACCGTTGCGTTAAAATGGCTGATTGAGTTACATTATATGAATTGAAGAATTTATTGGCCTTCACATTAATGTACCTTCGTAACTGTATTAAACTCTCGGCGATGTAACGCAGTGGGTAGGTACAGTTGCTATAAACCTATGATCCCGGATAAGCCGCTGTAAACGTTCGATTTACTGAATATCCGCTTTTGATCAACGTCTGCTAAAGAAGGAAATGGTCATTACCATTCCACTATTAAGTTTCCAAAACAATCCTTTAATATTTCAATGTTTATTATATTTGTATAATGTATATTTCTGAAATCAAGGACGACAATTAATAATTTGACAAAAAATTGATAAAGAACAAAGATGATATTTTTTATATTACATACATAGAGTAGGTACAATCTTTGTCCGCCGTCTATATTTGAAACCGCGTGAAAGTTTTATTAAAACAGTTACGTCGCCAATCATAACAAAGTAAAAGCAAATCAGTAGGTAGTTATGTAGCCGAAATTAACGTGTAGAATTTATTTGGCACCAACTTGCTTCTTAGTAACAAAAATGCCGTTTGTGAACTAAACAAATATGCTACACTCGATTATAGTAATATGAATGTAGTTTGTAGTAAGTACTAAGTACGTAAGCACTTGGTTCTTGAAGTACTTAATTCGAGTTCAATAAACCAAGGATGTGTGAAGGTTGCCATCCTGTATTTGGGCAGGATATAGATTATGGCTTTAAACCTTTTTATTATAACAGAAGCCCAAGTCTAGCAATCTATACTGATATCTTAAAGAGGTAAAGTTTCATAATACGCAGCTGTTAGAACTCATAAAATTTTTGTGAAGTAATTTGTCTTCTTCTATAATGACTCCCATTACATCTAATCACAGAAGCTCAGCCGTTGTGTCCCTGAATATCCTCGTGAGGGACACGATATTTTACGTGAAAAACATTTTTAAAGTTCACTTATGAAAGCTTTACCAAAGGCGCCATTAAAACTTTCGAAATTCACCCCGTTAGTACGTGGAACTCGACGGCCAGTTCCAAAAGCGATACCACGTCCAGAGAATTACCCAACGTTCTTCGTTCAATGAAACGTGTCCATTCGTGAAGCAGTAAAATTTCTTTCCGAGTATGTATTAGTGCGCGCAATTTGTGTCTTGTGTACTTTACCTAAGTAAAAAAAACAGTTACGTTTGTGCACTACTTCTAAGTTTATGAGTATATATTATGAGTATATATATACACACATTTTATATCATATACTTACTAGCTGCCCCGGCGAAATTCGTACCGACTAACAATTCCGATCTACAAAACAAATCATAGCCTATATACTCGTATGTTGCCGAGGGCTAATAGCTATATAACAAAAAAAGTTTCATGAAAATCTGTCCAGTAATTACTTCAATTGTAGTCAACGGGTTCGAAGATGTTGAAAGTAATACAAGTATCGATTATTTTGATAGCTAAGACTAAAATTAATCACAGCTAGAACATTGATAATTTGTATTTAAGGGGTACATACTGAGGAAATTTCAATTAATTTGTCTTTTCGCTGTGTGTAAATCAATATCATAGTTTTATATTATTTATTCATTTGAAGGTTATGAACTTTTATCAAGTCGGTACATGACCCTTACATTGAAAAGCAAGCGCGCGTACAGAATAGAGTGAAATCTTGGACAAAGAGCAAAATGCACTATGCTACTCTAGAAAGCTTTCAAAGGCAAAGTAAACGTGTAGGCATTATACTAGTATAGGTACGTAGTATGTCGGTACTGTACGTGCAATGTGTAGATAAAGTAGGGCTGGCGACTCTTGAAGAAATGAGGAAAACCAGATTTCAAAGACAGCAAATAAAAATACGAGAACACTTTGTAAAATAGACCTCTTTCATTGAGTTCAAACGATAACACTGGTTCATGCTTTATGCATTATTGAGTTGCCAATTTATATTTCAGATACAGTAAGTAAAAACAAAACAAAATCTTATTTCTAGTAAAAATAAGTGCTAAATTTTAAAATGAAGGTATTATTGTATGAGCAACTTGGAAGATTTTTTAATGTTTTAGTAGCCCTAAGAGAAATCTCGGTAACCTACCTGCTTAAGGCGCGCGTGCTTCGAATAATTATGAGGAAGTCTTCAAAATTCGTCGACAGGTTTTTGTTTTTTATTAGGCAATATATATATTTAGACGTGTATTGATATTTATTAATACGTAAACTTTGGAGCAGTACCTACGAGTTTATCTATCTTTTCTAATATTCAAGAAAACAGGATACCTACAAAGTCACGCTGATTATGCACTTAACACAATCTATCTGGGCTTATGTTGGCTTATATAAAAAGGCGTCAGATATTTGCTTTTAATTTCCAATTCTATCTATCGGCAAGTAAAGCCTTAGTTGGCTCGACATTAAAATTGTCGATGTGTTAACGCATTGTAGCAAATTTAAAAATCGGTGGTTCGACTCGCCGGCTGCACCGATCTAAAATAATATAAGAAAGATTGTCAGCTTGCCAATAGCGGGGCAAGGTAACAGTGTGAGCCATTGAGTAGGCACCTATTATATCGTTAGCCAAACAATTCGGTGCGTGAATGGGCCCAACTTTTAAGGGTTATTTAAGTTTTAGCACTTACACTGCATAGAAATTAATGCTTTTTCTGAAGTAAATATTAGTTATAACTATTAACGGCCAAGGTTTTATGATAGATATCTTGTTAATATCTTTATATGACGAACGAGCCGAAAAGCAATTTCTGATAATACACAGTGTGACCAATTCCATTATATAGGTGTTAAATATTTGGATAATGTCACGCCACACAAATTAAGGACGCCTAATTTTTTAAAATTCACGTGACCAGTACTGTACGTAACCATTAATTAGGGGTTTGGCGCAGGGCTCGGCACACCCATTTATTTATTATTAATTAACATAAGCAATTTATGTGTGTAGCTTTTATACTATCTATTAGTCATTTTACACATCTATGTCTGGTGACATATAGTACCTACGACAAATATTTACGAGTTTAACATATTTTGTAAATATTGTTTCAGTATGTTTTCGAGAATGGAACACATGATGAATATCTTCTCCCAAAAGAGAAGTTTCTAGAAGTGGGTGCTAGGATGGACGCCCGTAGAGAATATCTGCAAACAGAGTGCAGGAGATTAGGCCTGGACGATTCAAACCACAAAGCGAATGCTTGGGAGTATCTCATTAATCGACAATATCATGTGATTTGGTAAGTTATGTATAAAGGATTTATTGTAGATTTCGACTTGCAACTCTATCTTTTGTATTCCTTTCATGGAGATATGTTCATACTCGTATATAAAACTGAAAATGAGAAGTAACACGAAAAGCACTTTTTTTGCTTGTTATTTTGCTTATAGACGAGCTATTATTGGGTTCATAAAACAACTAATTGGATCTGTATAATAAAAAAAATCTTACTGTATAATAAATAGGTTAAAAGTTTAAAATAATATTGTTAAAACTCTGTAAGAACAGCGCACGTGTCTTATCTTCTTTGTGTCTTATCTTATTGTGAAAAATAATAACGTCTTGAACATGCCCGCGTATTTGCGTGGAATAACGTAAACCATCGTAGTCACGTTCTTGTTGATCTAGATAAAAACAAACAGAACAGATCACACAGTTGGAACCGACAGCGTGTTGACATCCTTCTATTGGAAATCTAACCATTCCAGGAACTGGAGCTCTGTACCCATCCAATAAAGTCCATGTTAACGCAATGACTAATTTGATGATTAAATATTTCAAATATGTACCTAACTCGAAGTATCGGTTACGCGTTGTCGAGATAATTTGTTATTTGACGTATAACTGATCTCGACTTGTTGTATTTTGTAGGTGCAACATTTTTAAAGCAGCTTCAACATCCTGGATGTACAATTTCAACTTAATGGCCAATTATTCAGCAGCTTTCCTAGACAAAACGAAAGATGTTCCTCTAGAGCTCGCCAGGAAGAAATACGCAAGGCCTACTTTTGAAATGATAAAGAAAGCTCAATCGGATTCTCTGACGTTTCTGATCGTGAGACATCCATTGGAAAGGCTGGCTTCGGGATATAACGACAAAATTGTTCATGCATGGCCTAAGTCTTTTCATGACAAAATGGGACAAAGAATTATAAGGAAATATAGAAAGGTAAATAGTTTTCTTCTATAATTAAAAAAAGATCAAAGTTCATAATAATTATATAAACTAATTTCTTTTATCTATAGTCAAACACTCTCACCATTATGCTCATTACGACTTACCCCCATATCGACTTACAGTTCGACTGTCATATACTGGTAGACGTTTTAAGCCACTTGTCGATCATGCTGGACTGATAATGCTTTGCAAACTTTGTACGTCTTAAAGAATGTTACGGCGCATTCTTAGATTTTCCCGCTATATAAGGCTTCACCGTCATAACAAATCATATGAAATTTATAAACCGAACACACTTCGTGAAATTGGAGGTTCGATATTGCTGACGCCCAGACTCAAACCTTCTACGGTGACTGGTTGAAGTCTAAACTACTAAACTATGACGACAAATTACAAACCAATAACTAACCTGGTGACTAAGCAAATTAAAAGCCATACAATTTTTTTATTGTAATGCACGAATACCCACCGAGGCATTTAAGTATGACGACAGCTAGCTTTTTATACCATCGTGATATTGTAAAAAGATAAAGTTGGTTGACAAATGTGACCTTATTTCCATGCAGTATATCGTGGAATAATTACAGTCACGCAAATTCAAGAAATGCTTGTTAATGCAATAATCAATAAGTTTTATTGGAACCTAACTAATGTCAGATTGATATTATAGAAAAAATTTGATTATTGAGGTCGAAGCTAATTAAATTCGTGTATATTTCATCTACTTGTCTCTATTTAACTTTTGACCAATTTATTGTTAAAAAACACCGCTAAATCACTTGCTTACTTATATTTTTTTTTTGACACCAGCATGGACGGCTAGAACTTTAGCGACTTGTACCTACATAAAATCCCTAACTATCATAAAAGGATAAGTATATAATATTTGTTATCGTTGTTTTGTTTCAGCCATCAACTTCACAACCGTCTCCTACTGAGAGATACCCTGTTTTCGAAGAATTCGTATCCTACGTATTGGATGAAGCTAAGGCCAAGAGGACCTTGGACATGCACTGGACACCCTACACAGAATTTTGTACCCCTTGTAAAGTCAACTTCGACGTCATATTAAAGTTTGAAACTCTTGATGTAAGCATCCGTTCTACTTTATACCAAACAAAATGTAAAATTGTTATTATCATATTTATTAGTATAGTTTCAAATTTATCTTTATACATTACAAACGATGACAGATGACACAATAATTATGGATCGGTGAAATTGAAAGCAGCGCACATGAAACGTTATCCATAAGGAAACCGCCAATCCAAATGCTTATGCAAATCGGATTATAGGTACACTCGCGGTTTCTATGACAGCAACATAAAGTTATCACGCAATTACATCATTATGCTATCGGCGACATAAAACCAACGTTGTATAAAAATTATGTATAACAACGATGTTGTTTTTTATTATCACTCGTTACGTGATTAGTATATCGGTCATGTTAGTGAAAAATGGACATCATGGATATAATTCATGAAAATAAATTAAAGAACTCAAGCCGAGTGGGTTGAAATCCTTTTCACAGCCATTCGTAAAATATGGAAATAAAAAACATATTAACTTGAAGAGTAAAGATATCTACCCAGAAATCCATTAAAGTAAAGGTTAAGATTCTATTGTAATGTATCGTTGAATAAATCACAACTGATCATGTTCCATTCTCACGCACCTGGCGACATTGTACCTACACAATGTGGATACTACATATAAGATCGATATTTTATAGTCTAATAACTTATGTAAGTAAAGGTTCCAAAGCAAGAACAAACATTTTATTGCTAATAAAAATCTACATTAAGACCGTTGCTTTGTTGTACCTAGTAGGTACTTGCTGTATAATATTAATAAGTTAATCTACATGAAGAATAACGTAGCCATTGCAATATTTGTGATTAAAAATTTTAATTCTTAACACTATGTATGTTCTGAGCTAATTTTCCTGTTATATTATGAAATAAACATTAAATAAGTACCTGACTGTACCTATTTCTGTAAATAGGTATAACCTAAGCTACGTAATGTACCTAACCTAAGCTGAATGTGGAAACTATAACTTTAAGACTATCAGCGCACAATTTCAGTACTTTGTAGTTTAGAGTTCAATGTCAACTTTTTATTCCAGGAGGACCAAAGGTTCTTGATCCAGATGGCCCGACTGCAAGACATTATAAAGCCTGAGTGGCGCAACAGCGGCAAAGGGACCAACACGTTGCACAACATAAATCATCTGTATTCGAGGCTTAAGAAATCTCAACTCGACGGCCTCTACAAGTTGTACAAGTAGGTGTCGTGTTCTGTTTAGTTTTATTGTTAGATCTTTTTCTAAATCTGCTCTTAGCATAAATGTGTCACGTCACGAATGTTGTTAATGTTTACAATAATAACTAAAAACAATACTGTAGGTACCTACTCCATACTTATACAACGGATTGTACCTTAACGTTGTTTTGCAATTTAACCTTCAACGTCAGGATAAGATGTGAAATCTATTGAAAATATTTATTAAACATTGTCCTCATTCTATCCGACTTATCTTACAATGTATTCATTTTCAGGAATGATTTCACACTCTTCAATTACACCATCGACAGTTACTATGAAATCGTTCAGGATGATGAAAAAAGTAGCTGGGGGTGAGCAACGCCGAGCAATTTTTTTGATATTCATTCAAACGCCATCCCAAATTAGACTCGACACAATGCATTGTTCGGGGTTGATGAATGGAGGAAACATAATTCATAGCCGGAAAGACTGATTGCGGAATAGATTAATGACAAGCCTATTGATCCGATAAGGAACAAGTAATTGTAATGCCGATGTTTACGGGAAGCCAGCGACTCTACATCGTTAACATTCGACATTTGTAACGTTCGCTTCAATGACTGCTTTATTGTAACGGATATAAGTAAGAACATAATTTAACTGATATGTCTAATGTAAATCAGACTTAATTGTTATGTGCGTCAATGTGCGTCAATGTGCTTTTCAAAGTTAGGTAAAAATATTTTTTATACCTACTGCATATAAAATTTCATTAGTGCTGTTGGCTTTGTGGATCTAAATATTTTCTAGGATACTTTCTCTCTTTTAAACTTCAAAAGAACTATTGCAGATTTTAGGTGGCTGCATAGGTAACATGTAATCGGTTATTACTAAATACATATGTATGTTTCATACTGTCCTGTTGAAAATGCTTGAAAGTTAATTTTATAGTGTTGAATCAGATTGAGTATTGAAAGATTTCTTATCAATACTTGTATAAATATTAACTTACTGTATATTGTATTCGACAGACTTAAAATCAATGTTTAATGATATGTTTAGCTATAATATGTATATTCATTGTTTTAGATAACATTTGTTGCTTTTGATTGTATACTGTAACTTACTATTTATAGCAAATAGTTATATAATACCTATATCCTCTTTTTCAAATGTTCAATTGTTATATTAAAAAGTTTAAACATTGGCTTACTGTTGTTCTTTTTGTAAGTAATTTATCTTAATCAATTCGTGAATACATATTTAACTGTTATTGTATATCACGTTAAGTTATTTTTGTTAGTGGAACCTCCATATTAAAAATATATATGGAATTATATTTTGTTATCTTATAAATAATAGACTTTATTTAGGCTACCTCTTTGAAACGTACAGTTTAACTCAAATTTTCAGAAAGTATATACGAATAGTAGGTATTATTTATATACATCATGCGGTAATTACAAGATGTACATGCGTCATTAATTGACATTCTTTTTAATACTATAATAACAACTTGGTTCATGTTTTTGTTGAGATCATCATAATTTTATTTAAATCATCATAGTGTCAACTTTAAGATCACTTGTAGATAGCGGAAATAAGAAATTATAACGATTAAAATAACATTTTGCGTACATTAATTAAATTAGCACTTAAGTAAAATTTCATACGTATTCTCTACAAGGTAGCTAAATTATATGGCTACGTAGGTATGTACCTACAGGTAAATTACTTGATATTGTCATAACCGTTAACATTGTAACATAAAATTTAAACTATGACGAGAAAATAGTAAGAAAAGTAAATAAAATTAACAAACTATTACCTATCTTTATTTTAAAATTAGGCGAAACTTATATCATACCAAAACTGTACCATTAAGTAATAACCTACTTCCATTATTTCTGTATTTGTAACAATATATAAGGGACAAAGATCAATTGTTAATGTGATAAAGGGTTATAGCGTTTTTAGGAAAATAATTTAACAATTAATTTCACGTCATACTACTAAAACACCATTTTTGAACTTTATGTATTAGTAAAACGACATACAAACAATGCAACATTAAGTACAAAAGTTTAATTAATTTAAAAGAATACTCTTAGGCGAATACCGTGAATGATGCAATGTATATTTATTTAAAGAATCCATGATACTAGCTACACTAGCTAAGATATTATATAAGTATACTCTTATCAACGTTTTTATAAATAGTTACTTATTCGCAATTTATTTGTTATAATATTAAAATAAGTTAGTTTTCTTCCGAAATTTCTTATTTTATTATCAGACTGTTGAGCACATGGACATTAGGAGATGTTTTTATTTTTATTCTGTCATAATAGTTCGTAATGAGACCAGCATGTATAATTTACATGTGATTGTGTGTTGGAACGATTTTTCTTAATAAATTAAGGTAATAGAATAAAACACGCCTGAATAGTTTGCTACTTAAACGTTGTCGAGAAAAAGTTTTTTGTATATATTATACATACATATGTATAAACGTATCTCTTGACTCACTGTCTACTAATAATTAAATTAAAATCCATTGCAGACAATTTCTTTTTAATATCATATTTTATCTTGGTACTTTGCAAGTCTGAAACAATTTATAAAAACAGTCAGTCAGACCCATATTTCTTAAGCAAATAAAATGTAATGTGAAGGAGAATAAATTTGATTAATGGTGTACCGGTATCATAGATAGTAGGTACCTACCTGTAGGTATCATAGATACCTACAGATATATCTATAGATCTATCTATCATCTATAGAGATGTATTAGAAAAGTTTTTATAATCTTTATTATTTTTTTCTAGCTTTCCCTAAACCTATATAAGTCAAGGTAATGTAATCAAATCGGTTCTATTTATTTATTTGATATTATTTTCTTTAATAATTGTAACATAGAAACGAAATTTTATTAACTAGTTATTAGAATTGTCTATTTTTACTATAACTGTCGGTCTAAGATACGCCTAGTCGTAGGGTAATTATTGTCAACTTAGAATAATATCTTAGTAAACTAATAACTCATATTCCATATTTCACTAAGTACCTATTTCAAAAATCTTTATATTGTCTCAAAACGAATCGAATCTTGCTGAAGTTTAGCGCGAAAAAATAATCAATATATATAAATGGCGCCATGTTTACTTGTAGTTAAGGATGGTCATAAACAAAAATAAGGACCTATTATATAAAATAGCTTTAACGAATTATTGTTATTTTAGATCGCAGACTTCTTGAGCCCAATCTGCGAATTTATTACAGTACAATATAAAGTTGAGATCCAATTATTATCAGCAGTAAAATATTAACAGTACTACAAATTAACCCTTATACATATAATAATATTATAAAAAAATAAAAATGCCTTGAACTTTTCATCCAAAAATTAAACATGCCGCCAATTTTAGGGCCATAGATTGCTTCCTGCTAGATTTAAGTAATGTAAAGTAACGAAATGTACGTATGTATAGTTTAATGGAGCGAACATTAGACCAAAAAGATATGGCCTACGATAGTAATTGAAATGGTGCTATAGTCTTTTTTAGGTGTTGATCTCATATCAGAATGTGAGACATGGATGCAGTGCGTCTTTGTTGCTGATGATACAAACATTATATCTGTACACTTTGGAGTTGGCAACTTGTGAGGTGGTGAAAAGTAAAGCTATTTAATTTTTGGTTTTAATTGGAGCGTAGGAATGCCTGATATCAAGGCTTCTTCAAGATATACGTAAGATGATACAGAGGCAGAGGTGTTAAAGTTTTGAACTGATTTATCCATAGACATCCATATATTATAACTACGAAATTACCAAATATAGAACATGTTTCTAATATAGAACGCAATATATCAATAAAAAACAGTTTACATCCTCAGCATGATAAAATGTTTCTGTATCTAGTAATGTTATGGTGAAACTGTTCACCATCATTGTTGCCAACTACAAAATCCCAGTTATTGGTATTGGCAATTGTAAGTGTTATAGATTCCAAATACAAATGTATCGACGGTGTTGCGTAGTGTTGAAGAAAATTTATTCTTAGTACAAATAGAGAAATAAATATGATTGAACAATGCATTCTAGATGTTTTCATTACAACCAACCATTTTGTTTACAAGTGCTTAATTAGTTGATGAGAATTCTGAAAAAGACATTTAATGAATTTCAAGTTTAAGCAACAGTAATAAATTGAAATGCATGTTACTTTTGTAAAAATTTGATTTTTCAATTAATGAATATTGTACATATAAAAATACTTAGTAAAGTGAAATACTTATACATTGTTGATATAATTTATTGCTAAAATTACATTGCACAAGTTATAATTTATGAATCTTTAATTAAATGCATAGGAAATTGAGGTAAATAGATCCGTTTCTCAGATATTCTTGTTGAATTCCTGAAAATAAATTAACCATCAGTATTATTATTCTTAGAAACAAGAGTACAGAAAAACCTATGCCAAGCAAATGAATGTTAAATGAGTTGCAACCAATACACATGTATTCAACGGTTTTTTAAAAACCAAAAATACTTACACAGCAATATCCTTCTTTTTTCGCTTTGGTATATCCAAAATATTGATTGGCTCAGTAGTTATGACTACTGGTCTGACAGATCCAAAGAAGTCTGTGATGGGAACTTTACCGGGATCCCTTTTAAAAAGATCCTTACGGACTCCAACCGTTGACAGGCAGGCACTCTTTGGGCAAACTGCAAGCTGAAAAATTTTTGTTTTTAAAACATATGCACAGATTATGTTACTACATTTGAAACTGCATGAAGTCAGCCCTTGCGAAACCTGCCTAAAGGTTAAACAATGAAGAATAAATTAATTGTTATGCATAGAAATTTAAATCTATATTGTGAAATGATTGTTATGTTTAACAACCTGTTCTGAATTAGAACTGTATATCCAGTGTATCATTTTAGGTACAATTTACACATTCCAGTTTTCTTACCAACCCTTTTATTGGTGGTGCACTGCAGGTCTCCTCTCATAGTAGGTTTATAGAATTTGAAAGTTAAAGAGAATTTAGAAACAGAATACTTCATAGTCAGATTGAGTGTTGTAAGTTTTGAACTTGAGATCCTGAGATCTCGTACACCCAATTGCTCGAGATTCCTATCCCAAATCACTAGGTTAGTAATGCATTTCTTTTTATTACAAAGATTATTTACATTTGCCTGAATTATCGGGTTACGGTTTGAAAATAGTGGCAATTTCATATCACTTACAAACTCAGACATGGTCTTCTTGCTATTTGGATGTACATTTTCCAAAAACTCTAAAACATAGTAAGTATATCTATCGATGATGTACACTCCAATTGCTGAATCCACATGATGCTGAAAAATTGAAATAATTAAAATTAAACACAAATACCCATGTACAGAGCAGTGGGATTAACATTTTCCTATACATATAATATGATGTTAGAATATAGTGTGATGTAAAATCTTCTTTTACAAGATTTGTGAGATTAGAATAGTCATTTGTTATCTTATTACAAACTGTTTTGTTCATATGTATTTTTCTCTATAATTATGAATGATTAATACTCACAGAGAGTGAATCTTCTCCCACTAGACTGCTAGCAGTAGCTAGAATATTTGGTGAGTAAAACTTCTCATACATGGATGAAGCTTGACATGTGTCTATTATAAAGAAAATTTCGTTGTACCTGAAAATTGAATAACCTTTAATTGTATGAATTTATGTCCTAAAAAAGAAAATTATTGTGATAACCACTGATAAGTAACTAGGAACCAAATGGCAAGTGGATATAAGATGGTTAACAGGTGAATTGATAGTTCAGTTAGTGCTTATACACCATATCACTATATAATATAAAACAAAGTCGCTTTGTCTGTCCCTATATCCTATGTTTGCTTAAATCTTCAAAACTACACAATGGATTTTGATGTGGTTTTTTTTAACAGATAGAGTGATTGAAGAGGAAGGTTTATATGTAAAATATTCATGGTATATGGAAAAGGGAATTGTTTTACTTCAAATTTAACGCATGCGGACCACGCGCAATAATGAATAAATCAAAACTACTGCATTGATTTTAGTCATTTTTTCAGTGAGTGACATAGATTATATATTTTATACTGGTGCGAAGCCGGGGCGGGCCACTAGTTAAAGTAATAATGCCCAAACCTCACCTTCTTTTCTGCCACATTTGTTCTAAGGCATCAGCTAACTCTTGACTAGTAACTTCCTCAGAATCTTGAAACTTTAAGAATCCATCACCTCCATGGCCAGTGAGGTAGATAAGAATGTTGCTGCCTTCATCTGTGAGAAGACGTTTTGACCTCGGTGTATCTGGAGGCACTCGTCCAGTTAGTAGACGAATAAAATTTTCAACAGACACCTGAAAAAAAAAAGTTGTAAAATATTCCATGAACTTGAGGCACATCTGATAAATAGTTACAAAACAATATATATTTTACTGTAAGCTAAATTCTTAAGTGAACCAGATTCGAGAATTTGTCAATAATTCATCAATGTGTCAAGGAAAAAGCACTTTACAAACATGTTAAGCTCACCTCATAACCCCTGTAATCGACCTCAACATCGTCACCGTAAACATTAATCTGTTCATGTGCATTATTGAAAATAGTTGCTGGACGTGGATTCCTAGGATTGCAAGCCATGTCATCAGATATCATAAGAATGATTTGACTGTCAGGTATACCTAGCCTCTTCACACTGCGGTATATAGACAACACATTAGCCACATGCCGATAATTGAACCAAAAACGAGATGTATCCACCAAAACAGCCCAATTATTCGTGTGATTTGATCTCTGGAACTGTTCTGGTATCTGAAAAGTCCATTACAATACATTATTAAATAAAGAGAAAATATCATATATAATTACAATACAAACGTTTGTTTACCTCAATTCCAGAAGTATGAGATACCGCAAGTGCGAAAGCGATTAGTAAATACTTCATGTTGTTCATGTGCTATATAAGCCCTATGCGCTCCTTTCAATCTCTACTTGCATTTGCTAGTTTGTTACATTAAATAAAATGTGCTATTTATTAAATAATAAACATAATACTTATTTCGGTAACCAATCGCTGTCAAAAATTAAACTACCAAGATTGACATTCAATTCATTCATGTTTAATCAATGAAATCAATT
Organism: Aspitha aspitha aspitha; assembly: GCA_018246895.1. NCBI lineage: Eukaryota > Metazoa > Arthropoda > Insecta > Lepidoptera > Hesperiidae > Aspitha > Aspitha aspitha. Next base: position 16,183 of record DWGJ01000299.1, read on the forward strand.
TAAGGTAAGGTGATGTGACATTGACATTTCACATTGGAGCCATGATTATATTTTGTAATGCTTTTAATAGCAGAATGTATAAGTGCGATCACAAATATGCCTTCACAAATTTTACTGAAACACCCTGCAAAATATTATGAAGACAATCAAAATATTATAACAACTTTGATATTATAAAAAATCCTTTCTCCCAAAGAATTGTTAGTAACTAAGATTTATATACAAACATAAACCGAGTGATTATCAACTATTAGGTGATATAAATAGGTAACTATATCGCGGCTTCACTGTTTATTTTATTTCAGGCTGAGAAAATAAGTAACCACAGTAGCTACAAACTGTAGTAACTGTAAGCTGAATGTATTATGTTTTTTGTCTAACAGGTCACAATAAATTCAAAAGTATTTCAGACAAAACGTCAATCAATGTCAAGTACAAACAATAATTAGATATGGTTTTCATGCGATCAACGTAAACAACTTTTCAATACTTAAATTATAAGTAAATATAATCATGAGTAGCCGTAATCCAAACACATTAATGAGCGTTCCGGATGAACAGTTCGATTATCTTTTTAAAATTGTTTTAATTGGCGACTGTGGGACAGGCAAAACATGTATCGTGCAACGTCTGAAATCCGGGAATTTCATAGAGAGACACGGAAATACCATAGGCGTAGACTTTTCAATGAAAACGTTGATAGTGGATGGAAAAAAGGTCAAGGTGAGTTAATCCAATTATGGTTTATATAAGTAAATACGTAGAATTTTTCAAACCGATTTCTAGTTTATTATTGTGTATATTGAAAGTAAGTAATCTACCACAGATCAAATGAATTTAAATTCATATACGAGAAAATTATAGCGTTGTAACATGTTTGTCATTTCCAATTTTCACCAGTACCACACATTTCCGAGTTGTATGGTTGTTTCATACTTCTATATACAAAAAGCATTCCTTCAGTTTTTTTATTGCGCCACCGTTTATGTTTATAGATCTTTTAAGTTCTGTTGACTCTTGCTTAAGAGATCATATTGATATGAAAGTATATGGAGCACTTTATCTCTAACTCTGCAGTCTCTGCTGAGACTTGTAAGGTTGGGTACAGTGGTTTGTCATTACACCAAGTATAATGTTCATAATGGTATGGTAATAGAACTTGCATATTGTATGGTAATAGGACTTAGGACATTCTTAGCTTTAGGGTAAATGATAGCAAACCCGACATGTCTAGCTGTGGAACAATAAACATCCTAAACTTTTTCCTAATAATAAGGCCCATTAATTAATTTTACTGTGTCTATGTATGTGACATGTACATTTTCTAATCCGATGTTAACAATACATATACAATAAACAGTGTTTTCTGCCTATGTACATTCTATTTGTATTAAATAGTAAAAGAATACAAATTTCAGCTACAGATCTGGGATACAGCAGGGCAAGAGCGCTTCAGAACAATAACTCAAAGCTATTATCGGTCTGCTAATGGAGTTATTATCGGTATGTATCATGACTAACAGCCATATGTATCCTAATACTTGTTATACTGTTTTGTGGGAGTCATTGAATGTATGATGAATCAACTAATACATTATTAGGTATTTGAGTAATATAATAAATTGTTTAATGGAAGATAAAATGTTTATTATCAGTTTCAAACTCATATACACAGATGTTTGTGGAAGTAATTATTTATTATATCTAATCCCTTTTAAATTCTTTTTGCACATTTAACATCTCTTAAAAAGCTCAAATATAACATGATTGTGTTATATGTAAGATAATGCCATTAATAAAAAAAATTGTGAATTGATAATAGATGTAAATGTGATGCAGGTAATATTAATTTAATTAGCAGTAACAATAGTATAAATTCTTTCTTCTTCTAATAATTGTTTCTTTCAGTGTATGACATTACAAAGAGATCAACATTTTTATCTTTACAAAAGTGGATAGAAGAAGTGAGAAGATATACATCATCCAACGTCATAGTCTCATTGATTGGTAACAAGTGTGATCTCACAGACCAAAGAGAAGTAGAGCCTGATGAACCAAAGTCATTCTGTCGATATGTCCCCGAGATTATGTTTGTAATGGAAACGTCTGCTAAGGACAATACAAATGTTGAAGATACATTCCGCAGCTTAGCTACAGAACTAAAGGTAATATTTGTTAAACATTATTGAAGGCTACTTTGATTTTATTTTAGTAAATAAAATGTGCTCAACTAGTTCTGAAAAGTTTTTTGACATTCATTGTCACTGTTATGCAAGCAACAAAAACTATTTGAACAGAATTTAAAGAGTTTAATGAATCAGTATGGCTTTTTTGTATATTTTTTTTCCAGCAGTAGAGCAATAAGTGTTGAAAAAAAACTTTGTATAACTTTTCTTTCAAAACAGATGATAATGCTATAAGGTATGGATATCGCTGCAGGGTATATTGTTTACATTCATTATTGTTTTAATGTTTTTCAGAGGCAACATGATAATAGTGAAGGTCCACCGGCAGAATCAGACTCGGTGATCCTCGGTGAAAGTCATTCTGTAAACAGGTGTCAGCCATGTCGTTCCTCCTAGACCAATACTCAGTCAACAGCCATCCGGGTGTTTGTAAGTTTAATAAAATTGTCATCAATTCTGTTTAACTATGGATTATTCCAATATCCACCCTTTGCTACAATACATTAATTACTATATGTAAAGTCTATTTTTGATGCAACTTCAATTATAATAATATCTTGTGTGTAACATTAATGCACATAATTTTGTGTAACATGACAATGTAGTAGGTAGAATTATTGGTGGTTATTAGATCCATCACATTTTGGCATTCGGTGCATAATATCTATTATAAATAAATGTGTTTTGTGTATGATGTCCATTAGAGCAGACTATTTATAATGGATTCTTTATATTGTACGGTAGTAGTAGTAAAAAAGCTAGAGAAAGAATTTATATCTACAAAATAAATATAAAGTAGAGATAAAATTAGACCAGTATATACAGTTATGGTAGAAAAAAAAACCACATGCTGTATATTCTTGAGCTTGATATATCAACAACCAGCAATCTTTATAGGTCTATGATTGTCTTCATTTGTAATTGACATTGTAGTGGACTTCTGGGATTAAGAGGCTACACAGAATGCATTGCAAACAGTTAATGTTTTTAATGAGAACATTAATCATTTGTACAATTTTTTAATACCACCCTCAAATGGAACTGCAATAGAAATTTCGAAAATGTACAGCAAGCTCTAAATTGAAATTGTAACAGACTTGTTTAAAATCCAATCTGTTTTGTTTCTTTTATTTGTAATGAGAAACAAATAACACTTGTTTTTTTATTTTGTTGTGTATTTATTTAATTTATTTATCATACCAGTATATGTACATATACTGGTTTGGTAAACATTACAGATTTTACCCAATGCGTAATCTGAAACACAAAGCTTCTAGAGGATGTGTTGTCCACATTAATATTGTATTGTAGTATTATATTGGAAACATTGGGAATGATTCGTGAGTTGGTCATTATTTTATTTTGAATGGCTATGAAATTTGTGTAAATATCTTATTTCTAAATGGTCTTAATCACTTACCTTTATGTTAATATTATCGAATTATGCTTAATCATTCTTAAATATACACTAATGTGTAATTAGCGATATATAAATATACTTGATGCAAATATATTATACACAACAGACGATTTTGTCCTTTGAGGGATCTGCTCACACTTCGGTCATAGTTGTCTTTCAACAAAGTCATGATTTCCTCTTGTATCTAGTATTAAACGATAATGAAAATAACATACTTAATAATTGAAGTTAATACATAAAAAACAACATTCAGAAAATTAAAATAATAGTGTAATAAATAAATAAATACATATGTATTTCGAAATGTAACATGCAATTTATTACCTATCTAGTTAGTATCACTTACATTCTGCATAATTTGGAATTAGATAGCCTTGTTTGAACCTGTTTTAGATAATATCATCATTGTTTATAACCATCTAGACGCATATCAAAGAATTTTTTAACATGTTTGTGAATTCCGATTGTTTTGGTTATTTTAATTTTAAACCGTTCCATGAAACAGCTACTTATTCATATTAATAGAATATTAAGTAGAGTATATCCCTGTATAAATGCAAAGTGGTATTGGAGGAAGTTGGATGGTTTTGACCAAAGGGCCAAGAAAAGAAGTATAAAATTGGTAACGGTGAACAGGCACTTTCTAGACAAGCACGTTACATTGTAGACTGCATCTCACTTACCTCGAGGTGAGACCGTAGTCTAAAGCCTATAATAGAAGAAAAAAAAATTTTTTTTTTATATATTTGACCGGAATGTTAGTGACCCTTGATTAGATAATGGTGTGGATAGACCCTAATTGTCTATATACATAGGTGCTTATAACTGAAAAGATTAAAAGCTAGTCTTATGCCACTTTAGTCGGTTTACGTATGTGATGGACAACACTAATTACGACGGCGGACATGACGATACCATTAGTCACCTTTCCAACGTCTGATCAGTCTGTCTGCAGTGCTAAACTGAAAATTGTAATTAATAATGTGGTGCTCATCTCATTACGATATTGGTTAAATTTAATAATGCTCATAAATTTAATGTAATTAAGTAAGTAGGTTTTATGTGGTTGATCCGTTGTAAATGTTTAAAAGAAAATAATTATTTCACGTGTCTCTTGAGGACCGTTACGTTCAAAGCATCGACGCGTATTTCACTTTGCGTCAAATTTGCATCAAATAAACACTTCTTTTTAAATTGTCTTTGTAATACTGTTTGTTTGTTTTTTTGTTTGTTTCTGTTTCTAATGCTGTCGGTGTTGCGGGTAGAACACGAAAAGGGAATAAGCGATATCGATACTTACACGTGGAGCCAATTATTTTTTCTAAATCATGTATTCTTATGAATAATCGAGTTGATCCGATAATTGAGAAATTATTATATAATTAATTGCTTTATTGTTTTTGATTATTATTAATTTAATAGACAATAATAATTCATGGTACTACACTAAAAGTATCCGATCACAAATAAACATCTAATTAATGATAAATGTAACGCTATTTTCATCATCACAATAATCCAAACATAACCTTTATTTTAAAAGGTATAAAATTATACAGCCTTTATGTTAATATTATATACGAATCGTTTTCTGCTAATAATGTCAAATTTGACAAGTACTTGGTTTGTTTTTGTTTCCAACTATATAAATAGTTTGTCAAATATTTTCCAACATTGCGCGATTAAGTGCATCCACTGTCAAATATGCATCTATGCAATATGCATCTACAATATGCTAATCCCTGCCGAAAGTAGGTAGTCCTTATAAAGAGATTTGTAAATAATTTTTAATAAACCAGTGAACATGAAACAAATGTAGATTAGTCTCCTAATCATATTAATCGCTGTGTAAATATATTTTTGTAAATATGAATATTTTAATAATCCAAAACAAATTTAAATACGATGATATTCATTGTATAATACATTTCTATAATAAGTGTTTTTGAAACAGGAACACCTATGAAAACAATATTTATTTGAATTTCGAACATTAATTTCCTAGATGAAAGTGAAAGTGGCCAGTTCAATAAAACAATTTTCTACATATAACTCCTAATAAAATATTTTTGTATAATTACTGCTAATAATAGCAAAACTATTTATTTGTAACTCAACAAATGTAGTAACTAACATTTATACCACTTTATGCATCTGTTTTAATTGAGACTAATATTGGTAAATATGATGAACAAAATTTTTCATTGTTTATATCTCCAACTAGATATGATTATTTTTTCATTATATGGATTGTAGATCTTTTTTTGTTAAAGTCAGAACATTTTATTATTGTTTTGTTATTAATTGTAATATATTCTTTTGTATTGTAAAAGGACACAATTTTTTTAGATGAATTTGATAGAATTTTGATTTACATAGATGTATTGAAATGACAAAAATGCCTAGAATCTTACATTAAGAAAAAAACCTTACATTAAGAAAAAAAAGTTGTAGCTGTCAAAGGCGGGGGCCGCGCACAGCATTGTGCAACTAAAATATCAGGGGTATTGTCAACTTTATGGTACTCTGTAACAATAGCACTTTTGCTTATTACATTTGTGTAGAACAATAAATATATCCCTAATATTTACATTAATGCACATGACAACACAAAGGTGAACGTGAACGTGAATCTTGCTCACAGGCCGTATTGTATCCACGACTATTACGATTCCAAACAATATTATATAAGTATAAGATTTAACCGTCCAGTATTCTATTAAAATCCTTTACATGATTATCTTAGGGATATATTATGTTGGGCTAACAGTAGATATGTCTAAGTGATGCTATAAATTCTTAGATCATACATGAAACGACAATTTATTGTAGGGATTATTTATTAGTAGTTGATTTATTAGTATAATATGAATTAATTTGTGAAGATGATAGTCATGGAATACTCATATGAACAAATGACATCTAACATTGTTTATAACCAAATGCGGAATGTCTTTGTTCTCTTGAAATTTAACATTAATTTTATCATCTTTACACAAGTTTTAAGATCGTATTAAGGCGGTGTTGCGTTTCTTTAATAACAGATTAACGACTTCCAATGTTGTTAGAATGTACTAAATGCTATTGGTCTGTAATTTGTTTGGCAAATTTGCGTTTTTAATTTAGTGACACTAATAGCGGTGCTTCACATTTACGATTTTCTATTTTAAATGTTACAAACAGCAAGGCTTGTGTTACTGGTGTGTTACAATGCCCACAGATACATCGTCGGCTTGCTAATTCTTTTCTTATTACCATCGGTGCTATAATTTTGCAAATTAAGAATGAACGATTTCCGTTAGGCACGCGACTATACCACTACATGTCTGATCTCCTGTTTGTAAATGTGAAGTTGGTGAAAATAAAATATAAATTAAACATTACTAATAACAACATTTTTAAAAATATGTGTAATATATTCGTAGATCCATAGGAAAATGTACCTAGTATTTGTTATCATTGATGTAATATTTTCTATTGTATATCAATGGATTTCTGTGTGAAAAGAACATTTTGTAACAAGTACTGTGTTGAAATAAAATCGATTATATTTCAATAATTGTATAGCCTGGCAAAAATAGTATGTTGTAGTACCAGCTGTACCTAAACAATTGGGAGGGTATTACTGATTCATTTATAATGTCCTGTTTCTGCCAAGCTATAATGAAGTACTCTCAAAGTGTAATAATAATAATTATTATTGTAAACTGTAAATGTTTATAAGGCAATGTATGATAGTCTTTTAATAACTTGGAATCTCCAAATGGATCCGTAAAACTTTCGTTATTTCGTGATATTCTTATTGGTATAATGAATTTCTTTTGTAATTATAGGTCCGTAATTGAAAACAGGCAAATGAAATTGTATATCTAATTTATTTATTTTTACATGAATAACATACAATATAGCAAATCACACATAATGACTAACCTGTTGTGAAATTTTCATTTCATTCATTCTGTTCTGAAATAAATGCAGTCTGTTAACAGAGTTAGTTTTATTTTAAAAACTTACATGGATTTGACCAGTCCTCTCCAATATAATTAATTATTGCAATGTAATTCTTATTAGCGGTCACTAATCCAAGGGTTGTTGTACTCCTAAGGGTTACTCATCTGCAACTGTATAGGGACTATGAGATCGAATCGTCTTATACCTCAAGTATCATTAATTATTCGACTTAGTCCACCTTTTAAAACGAAAATCCAATAGTTGCTACATGGTAGCACAATTTTATTTATTAAAGGTTAACGGATACAATATTTTTGTAACAACGTACTGTTCGTGTAGCAAGTCTTGTCAGTCCAGTAATATTTTTTATTATCTTATCTAAAAAAAGTTAACACAGTGATTTTTTGTATCGCTCACAATGACGTCCAATTGCTTAGTGACATAGATACCAGAAATCCATCCGAATTTTCCGGGTTCCGTGCCCAGTCTGCCGAACACCCTCACGAGTTGTCCGTTTGGTTTGAAGACCTGTACCCGACAGTTGCCCGAATCCCCAACCAGGATGAATCCCATCGGGTCCACTGTTAGAACTTCGGGTTGACGAAATTGTCCCTTTCTACTCCCAAGCGATCCGAATTCCAGGATCTTGCTTTTGTCCTGTTTATTGTATATCTTCACGCGATGGTTGCCACTATCAAGGATAATAATCCGTTCGTTAGTGATGGCAAGACTGGTGGGCGCGTTAAACTCGGTGCATAGTAGTTCTTTACATTCCCAAACGCTAGTTGTTTCGAAGGGTTGGAGCTTCGATGCTAATCCAATTTGGTCTATAAATTTTCCTTCGGGCGTAAGAATCTGTAATTTTTCAATAGAAGATAAGCGTAAATCATAATGAATCACTCGATTAGTTTGCTGATATCTGCATGAACTCTACTGTGATATTACGTAGGTAGCTAGGTATGTGCTGTTTATAAAATTCCTTTCAAGATCATATATGTTTGGGAGAACATGAATAATATAATAAGTAGATCTCGGTATCATCAACTCAAGTGGTGAATTTTTAAGAAATATCAATCATTAAGTTACACCTACTTGAACTCTGTCATTTCCTGTATCGACGACGTAGATTTGATTTTGGGCATTATCAACAGCGATGCCCTCTGGGGATCTGAACATGCCGTAACGACTCCCTTTCTGACCCATGGATCGTATGAAAACACCGTCCTTCGTGAAAACGTGGATGCAGTGTTTCCATTTATCTACAACAAAATTGAAAAACATATTTATATCATTTATTACAGCGCCAGTTGGAAACGAAAAAGACGAGTTGTCCACTTTTTAAGAGTAGAACTGGAAGGGGCTGGCGTTATAAACGTAATTAGATGACGCATCGATACCCCATCTGAGCTGTAGAACGCATTCTGTAACCTATCTGTAATGTTGAAACTTACCAGTAATATAAATCTCGCCCAAGCTCTTCATAAACGCGATGTGGACGGGGCACAGCATCTCCTCGCACGATAATCGCGTAATGATCTTAGCATTAGTCTGTTCCACGACGAGCACGTTGTGGCTGTCCATACCGCAGATGTACAGGTGCTTGTTCCACGGGTTGATGCCCACGCCCGACGGACGGGAGGTCTTCCGCCACACGTAGTGCGGGTCAAAGTTTTTAGACCTGAACAAGAAAACAAAGTCGGAAGTTCAATCCACCTGATGTTTTAACTTCTTTATGATTATTCAGAGATGTACCTTTAAGTTTAAGTACCATAAGTTTCAGGGCGTAAAACATAAGAACACAACAATATCGAGACTAAGTACTCTTTATTGCTGCTACTGCTACTGTTGGGAATGAAACTTGAATTTCGAATTTTAGGCTATTTTGATTACGGTAACAATGTTCATTAGATAATTTTTCTTAACACAAAAGGAACTACTAGGCCGCATATTTACTTTATGTACCTACCTTCTGGCTAGGATGCATATAATTCAAATAGATACATTTTTGACCGATCCGAACAAAGGATTCTGGCTCAGAAACTTGAAAAGTCAGTTGGTTATGCAGGATGTTAAAATAAAGCTCTTAATACATAGGTATACGTAATATGTTTTTCGAAATTTCTCAAGTTTCGTCTTTCATTATATAATACCTGTAATACAGAACTAGGCTGTCTTCAGTCTCAAGTGGATTGTTTTGCTTAGTGGCATCGGGCATAGGGTCGTCGGACTCTGCGTCCAAAGGTGTTGTAGCATCTGATTCTAATCGGAAGTTTTCCTTGTCGAATACAAAATTCTCTGCATCCCATTTCGATACATCCGTTAGGATTTGCAAGGTGTTTTGGTGCAAATTCATGAATTTGTTTACCTAAAATAAATATTCTGAGTTGTTACTACTACGGCACATTTACTTACATTAGGTACTTACGAAATATACAGCTTATTTGTGACAGCTAATAGCTTAATAGAACTTTAGTTCTAAATCAAATTTTTATAAATAGACTTTTCCTTTCCCTAAAACTTTCCGAGAAACTTACCCTATCTTTACTATCAATTTCATCTTTTTCCGTCATTGCATTTTTTGCGACCTCCTTAGCATCGTTTAGAGAATTTCGTAGTGCCAAGGCTGTCAAATCGCCGTTCTTCTGCATTTGCGCGACCTCTTTAAGTAAATTAGCTTTCTTCTCTTTTATCTCGTTAATTTTTTCCTCTGCCGTAATATTAATTTGCTCCACTATGTGTTCGCAACGATCCTATAAACATAACAGTAACATAATAATTTCTGTATTTGCTGCGTAGCAAAATAACAATTCGTTCTATACAGGTTGAAATGAATTGACTAACAACAAATCACTGTGAGTGAGAAAATTAGTGAGACTTTTATAAAATACTACCAATCATCTAAGTAATATTGAAATGGTAGATGAAGATTTTATACCAAATGAACTTTACCTTGTAGTGTTCAATTTTATGTTCCAAACGACTTGTTGCCGAGTCCAGTTGTTTCAGGATAGACCCGATCTGAGTACGCATGTCGTCCAAATGTTGTGACCAGCATACACGGCAAAAGCTCTGATGATGAAATGCAATGTTTAATTTATATTATTTAGAAATGAAAGTTAAAAATGGATAACATCATCACGTAGGTACACAGGATTCCTGTAATTATTTAAAATTTACCAGCTTGCAGTGGCCACAAAAAGTGACCGCGGAGCTATCACACATGGTCTTACAATGAGTGCAGCGGACCCCAGCAGCAAATAAATCAACACTTTGGAAGTTGTTGGCTGATGGTGTTGTAGGTGGCGACTCAGCGTTCATTGTTTTCGGTCCTGTGTTAATGCCCACCATGGCCAGTAAAGTATCGATATACAAATTAGACGGTAAATTGTCCACGTAAGATGAGCCAAGTACTTGAATCCTTGTTCGACAGATGGGACAGTCGATGATGGGTTCTTCTGAAATGATTTTTTTATACTGTTAACTATCAAGTGGTTAAAAACCAGATATCAAAAGTATCATCCTAAACAGCATTGCAAAAGATGTATAATACAATAAAAACCAACCTGCAATATAAATCTTCAGGCATGCCGAACAAAAAGTATGTTGGCAAGGCAACATCTTTGGACCGTGGAGAACTTCCAGACAAAGTGCACATTGTACCAAATCTTTAAGGCCGCCAGCTGATAGTCTATATAAAGTAATAAATATCATCTTTCAACTGTCCTTACAGAGAAAAATGAGTGCTGTGATGGGAGTCGTGGCAGCCAACGAACGAATTAACTATACCGTAACATGAAATGTCGGTACTGCCTATACTCAGCAAATAAAATAAAAATCGTTGAAATGGATTTTCACAGATGACAACATGTAGTATTGTTTGCATAAAAGCCGTGGTTGTCTATAAATGAAACGGCACTTAAATTAACTTATGTATAAGTTTATAATAATGTAAAGTGTACGTTCGTTGGCGATCCTAATAAATAAATAAACATAACAACAAAGCAGCCTCACAAATCTCACAAGTTTTACATAATATTGATACTAGTTCTATGATTTGAATATTGGTTCGATAATTTGTAATTGTCTTTAGAACAGATTATTTAGAAAATAAATGTACTCACTTTCTTGGCACTATTTCGGATGTAACGCTCACCGATCGTGACGTCACTGATGGTGAATTTTGTTTCAAGTAAGATGGTGTACCCTGAAAGGGGGGAGGAGATGTTTTGTGTCCATCATCACGCTGACTGTTCCACCGTTTCAGAATAAAAAACGAGGACTTTTTCTTTTGTTTCTCTGCCATTTATTGTATGTATTTATCATATAATTCCCTTTACACAGTCCGCTTGATACTGTTCGATTAATCGCCCACAACATTGTTATCAGCTTACCGCGATTTTAATTTTTCATTGTACAAAAGATTAGATAGTTCGGTGCTTATTGATAAATAGACAAATTATGAAATTACGATAATAATGATTATTTATTCCATTCGATCTTTCAATCACATTGTTAAAATTTTAGATATTGTCGCAGGAAACATAGTGGTACATATAGGTACCTAATATAAGTGAAAATTCTTATTAATATAAAATATTCCCCTCGAGATCTCGTAATGTTAGTCATTCTTCCGGGTCACTTTACTAGTAAGATCAATTATCGATAACCAAATCATTACGGACAAGCCTTTTACGTTCCACGGCTGTGCATCGGTCTTCTCGGTTCTATGGGAGGCCGGGAGTGGACTTAGCCACCACGCTTCTCCAGTGTGGACTTTCATCAGTGCAAAGGTTCACGGCTTTCCCCTATTTAAAAAGCACTCATTATATTTTAGGCTGGAATTGTAAACTGTTATTATTTTGCCAACCACTATTAAATGATTTCTGCACTATCATTACGCAGGTGCACGATAAATATACCTAGATTATCTGTAGATAATAAATTTATTTATATTTATTAAACTGCATCAGTACTTGCTTTTAACTTAGTTTTCGTCATAAACGAAGGCGTGATAACAATATATTTAGGCATTATTGCACGCGATTTCAATAACCAATGGACAATGTATTATGAAGAAAGTTTAAAAACAAGATGTGGGCTTTGAGGCTGCAATATTTTAGGGGCAGTTTTCGCAGTAACGGTATTGTGTTGAACGAGCTTGTTCTTGGGTCACAATTGGGCACTATAAGTTATAAGTACCACTAGGTTGCCTGCATACTTACTTTGAGCCATAGCTGCGAATTTGAAAGAGAACGGTTATGTAACTTATTTGACTTTGTAAATTTAATTAGTATTATATTATACTAGTAGTATACTAACATTAGTTAAAAGTTTTAGCACAACAATAACAATGTTTTCGTTCATATGTAATAACAATATATGTATATATGCAGAATTTCTTACAGACTTTATATCCTATTAAAGTGAGGGATGTGCAAAAGTAACCGTGTTATACACGGACTATCCGGGTGAGCGAGTTACAGTGACAGTTCGAACCGCCAATTAAACGGCAATGTTGCGAGCTGATATTTATTATAAATTTATTGTATTTATTCAAAATGTCTAGAAAATTTATTAAATACCTATAATACTATTTACTAACTGATTACTCGCGTTTTACTAAATGAAAAAACGATTGTTTCTGTACATATTTTACTTCGAACTGTTCAGAAGATTTTGCATATTTCGAACAATTAATTAATGTACACTGGCTGGTTTCAAAAGCTGTCTATTTATTTCATTTGATAACTATTTAACACTTGGCTAATTTGTAAAGGTCGTTTTAGGGTAAAATTGTCTGTTTCATAAAATTACTTGCGCATTTTGTCTGTCGCATACACCCACTACACCGCTTAAATTGGTGGCGTTTACAGGAAATTCACTACGTAATCATTATGAACATGCAAGCCCCAACATAATAATTACGAAACAATTAATTCACTGTTCTTAAGTTGCACACAATTTGACGTGGCGAAAATAATTCTTTTTGGCATTGAAATTATTTATAAATTAAGGCTTATAATTTTAATAGCGTTGAAAGTACCGTGTATAATTAAGTATCTTTAATAAATATACTTTAAAAATAAACTATGATAAAAATCCTCAATAAATAAACGATAAGCAACTTTTTCTAGGAATATAACTAATACGTACATTTCTAGTGTTCATTTTAAAATGACACGGCATAGAAGCTCGTAAAACCTACCGGTTTTGGTTTTACGAGCATTCGATACTTTGCTTAATATACCTACCAGGTAAATATTTATCGTACAGTCATCGCGTGGTAAAATTTAAACATCATAAAGCTACACATTGAATCATAAAGGGCAATCTACACTGGTTTAATATACACGGTTTTCAATTAGTAATAAAACCATTTCTTGTGGTTTGACGCAACTGTTTTAGAAAATGTAAACAAAATAAGTATGTTTTCAGTTCTTGCAGCATTCGGTCTAATTCCAAAGGACCTTTCTTTAAATTTCCTTTTTCAAATTCTAGAACACGACGTCGTGACCCATATAAACAAGTCGGTTTAATATATTTAAATTGGTTATTTCGCAAATCAGAGGTTATATATCTTTGCGATAGAGGCATACGTGATTGGACTTCATGACAACTAACATAGAGTTCTTCAACGAGTAATAGTTTCTCAAAAATATACATAGGTAATATAAAATATACCTTTTGTCTGTTGCTTAAAGACATACATACGTCGAATCTTCATACTCGTATGTTGCATGTAATGCTTGGTATGTATATCATGGGAATGGTTTTTGTATATGTATTTATGTAAAAGTGTTTACCACTGTAAAAAATTCGATAATGTGTAAGTCACACACAACATAGGAGAGGTGATGTGCCTAGTCAATTTATCATGTACAGTGTTTATATGCTATCACTTTAAATTAACCTTAGCAGAAATTCTCGTACGACTATTTTAAAAACCTACACAGCTCGGCCATTAACTCTCGGTCTACTTCGATCAATCCACAAATTAAAGCATCTCCATTGCACAAAATTCTCAATTCACAACAGAAACTAGTAGGTACTTATCTACTGCACTTAAAACATTATAGTATATAGTTTATTTAATTAACCAACGAATTTATATTTACAAGACAGGTATGTGTCCCGAAATTCTTATATCTTAGTTAACTAATTGACTAACTTCAATGAATAATTGGCTAGTGTGCTCTAGAAAGTGACTCTATTCTTGTCGTGCACATATTAATACGCAACACACAAGACAATGGTTACTTACGAGATGTAGGAACCGGTTAAATGGGAACATCTCGAGTTGTTATTAAAATACCCGTATTTCGTGACAGTAGTGGGTAGCCTAAGAAATCTGTGCCAACGTATATAAACATTGGTCCTCGACAAAAAGCATACAAGTCTCTTTTCGCCCCATAGCATGTGGACTAAATGGTTAATTAACACAACAACGCGGTGGTTACATGCATTATTTATCACGCTTGCTTGGGTGCCCGCTTGGTTACGGGTGAAGTTTCTAAGTGCATCTGAAATGAATCGAAATTAAGAAAGCCGGTCAACTAGAAGCACTAACATCAATCAATTAAATTGAAATTCAGTTGCTACCACAATGTTTAATGTAGTTAAGGAGATGAGTTACGGCCAGTTTACAATTATGAATAGTTTAATACAATGTCTTATCAAGCCTGTAATGTAATTTTTACATAGTCTGCTCTGGAACTCTTCGCCTGTCGTATGTTTCCATACAAAAACGAGGATGATGTAATCTTAGTATTCAAGTTTTTAATCAGACTAATTGGGTATTAGATACTGTGGCCATTTACAGCAAGAGTTGGATATAAAATGTAACAAGAAATAAACAGGAAAATCCAGCAATATAGAGACGTCCGGCTGTCTCTAAAGTATGTAGGTAGTATATATCTGTTTCTTGTCATCTAAATGTATGTAGACTTACATGTCTGCACTACGTAACAACTTTAAAATCTATTTCATCGAATGAAACTAGCTGCTGATTGTGTTAACATAAAAAACATAATGTCATTAGCGTTTGGGTAATTGGTAATTAGAAATTATGGGCGCAAATCACGAGTTGTAGTCATATGTGCCTACGTTACTAATTTGAAATGCACATCCGTGTGCAATAAAAACAATTACAAACCAACATGTTATTAATATAGACTATAAATAAAAATAAATAGTTTAAAGTTATTAAAGCTCAGGGCGCTATTATTATTATCGCTAGGATTAAATTACAAAATGAAATATCAGTACAGTCCCATACGACAATACATGTTCCGACCCAATTATTATGTTTCGAATGTTACAGTCTCGTGTTTGCATTATCGCGATCTAACAATCTTGAAGAGTTTTGATACGAGCATTGATGTAACATTGCAAGAGTGTTTTATTTTAGTTTTCGCTTTCATTACATTGCGTGAACAGCAGCGGAGAAGATTTAGATTGCCCGCGTAGAATTGAGATGAGAGGTAATTACATTCAGCATTATTTTCCGTGCGCTCGTCCAAAGAAAATGCAGTTGAATCGTGAACATCAAGCGTGACCAGTATATTTGTGGTTGCAATCTTGAATATATAGTGGAAATATTTTATTCATTACGAATAAATGTCTTTTGAATACTCTGTGACTTGGTTATTAATTGTTGTAAATGTACTTTATTTCATTATTATTTATTTGTTCTGAATCTTAGGGAGCAGACGGATACAAGTGTGTTACCTATTAAAGAGGCGAAGCAGGAAAAGGAACACCGCTAACCCAGTGGCCAACTGGCGAGGCGACGTCGAACGATTACACCGCCCGAGTCTCCATTCCATACCGGTACCGCCGTGCCACCGCTCGCAACGATATAACAGACACTCATTACGAGAAACATGAACCTAGCTAGGAACCGCTATTAAAACGTTCGACTTATGACGCCTCGAACATAATGACGATCACCTACGATGACGATCAGCCACCTATCACCCTGGGGTGGGTCGACGCTCTATTGTTTTACAAAGAGGAAAGCGGAGGACGCGCCGTGCATCGCAATTAGCGAAGAGAGTTTCGGCGGCGAGTGAATACAAAGTCGTCATCGATATCGTCGCCGGGGAACAGATTACAGACGCGACCGAAGGACTCGAGGACGCGCTACATACATTTTGAAACTCGATGGTAGCAAGGGGAAATTTGCCGCGGATTATTGTAAAGGAGGACAACGGTTTCATGGAATAGTGTTTGTGATGCGCGCGTGTGCCCGAAAGTTAGCGAAATTTTGGCAAAGGCACAGCAGCTGAACGTGCACGACGGGACAGTAATCACCTGATACCCCTTGTGATGACCGCCCATAAAACACGTAAAAGTGATTAATAGTGCCAATTGCATTGACCAAGACGTTCGTTTACCTTGGATGCCTTCGTGTTAGCGAACATTTAATTCCTGTTAGACGTAAATAGCGGTGAGTTTGAATCTTTCTTAACTTTTACTCGGTGAAAATTATGTCCGTCCATTGAAGTAATAATGTTTTTAATTCGCTAATGTCTTCTCGTATGATACACTGAATGATAAATCAATTAGGGCTAGATAATTACTAATATCACAGCGTCTTTGTATACTGTATTTATAATAGCTATATTTTAAGAAACAAACGCAACTGGCATTGTACACCTTTTTGTAATCTTAAAATTTGACGCAAGATAAACATGAGAGTGTTTATTAGGCATCAAACCAAGTTTTGTAAGAACTGCAGTGGTGGTTGACATAGTACCTAGTATTGTGCCACATAAACTACATGCCCATATAAACTGTCGGACGGTCGATTATTTCATAAAATTTAATTATTTCATTGCAACTTAATTACTGAAATATCATCGAAGGGGGCGAGTCTGACACATTTCGAGTTAGGGAGTTCATGTTAGTGAAATAACCTTTAAGACAGTTAAAATAAACAAGGTTTGTAAATACTTACAACAAAATAAATTAAATTATCAGATCATATTGTCTCAGTTAAATCAGTGCTACCTAACAACGATAAAACAATTCTCCCTGATCTCGCAATTGTAACACTTAATTCTGTATTAATCTCATACATTTCATTTACTGCGTATTATGACATTATTCCACAGATTAATTATTCAATGTTGATATTTTATCGATTATGGTCTTACTAAACATTAATGGTTATTAGCTAATTCTTTTCATTGAATCTGGAAGTATATTTTAAGTGGCATAAAAAGTTATTACGGTGAACTCTGATACA
Source organism: Aspitha aspitha aspitha (assembly GCA_018246895.1). Classification (NCBI taxonomy): domain Eukaryota; kingdom Metazoa; phylum Arthropoda; class Insecta; order Lepidoptera; family Hesperiidae; genus Aspitha; species Aspitha aspitha. The sequence goes on from DWGJ01000299.1 coordinate 33,989, forward strand.
CAATCAGCCGAGTTACATTGTAGCAGAGTGGTGAAAAATGGTCCATGCCACCCTCCAGCCTCCACAAGACTTAAAAAGGGTTGCAATCATAAAAACAACATGGTCGGTACTAACAAAATGTTAGCTCATAACATTTCGTATATATTATATACGAAAGTACCTACTAACAATAAGTAATAGCTACTACACCTACGTAATCAAATTGTATTTATATTTACTTATCACTGAGTAATAAATAGGTTATTTACCCAGAACCAGTATTTTGAAGAGTTCGACGCTTCGTTTTCTGTTTAACGACGTGCATATATGTCATAAAATAATTTAACAAACGAAATAAATTACAATTAAGAAATAAAATAGCCACTGTTGTAACGAAATGTATCAGTGATAGCGTCGTGGCTTACACTTCTGCCTTTAAAACCAGCGGTTTAGGTTTCAAATCTTGGC
>DWGJ01000300.1:0-34430 GCA_018246895.1 Aspitha aspitha aspitha
CTCTACCCTACAACGAGAGGAGGCTTAAGTCTTCCAAAGCGTTAACGTATAATTTATCCATAATAGCACCGATAGCAGTACCTACCGATAAAGTTAAGAAGCAGCGCAGAAACTGATATTAGGTAGTAATGTAAGCGTCAAGAAACGATAAAAACCGTTTAAACGATATTATGTAGCATAGATAAAAATCTCAATAAAGAATTCTATTTAATATCAAATAGAATTTATCCTCTGTCATTACATTATAAACAAATAATCTATTGCGATAGCAAAATTCTTCTTATTTTTTGACTTGATCCATTTTAAGACATACAAACACAAGTACCGATTGTTCAACGAGTTAATATGAATGAAAAAAGACAAATAAATCGTGATTGAAATCATACTTGACCTACGCAAAACCACACGTCTGCCGTGACCGAGTAGACAAACACACAACATACAACACACAAACACACAGACGACAGCGACGGTCAACACTCCTTGTTTGACATTATCCGTGTACTTTGCGAGCCCTCAAAATAAATAATCAGCGCTGGCAACTAAATCTAGAGAAGGGAAAAAGGTGGCTGCAAATAAAAGGATATCTTATTTAATCAGATAAAAAGGTTGGGTCAACAAGTATTTTCAATTCATTTGCAGCGTAATAGTATTACTGAAAAAAAAAACAGTTTAATATCTATGTACACTAATATTTACTTCTTGTTCCCGCTAACATTTTTCATGTTTATCGCATTTCTGGCAATTGCGTAACTCTAATATGTAATAGTTTTTATTGTAGGTAGTATAATGTTTCTTGTAACAATCACTCATTACATGTAAAATACGAGCGATAAAAAATTTAACTTAAATTTCTTGTAATGTTAATCTTTTTATATTAAGTAAATTCCCAAGTTTACGTAAATTCAAATAAAATTAAAACAACATTTTAACTAAATGGGTACCTACTTACTTAGCATGGAGATGCGTGACAAAATGAGTATTATTTAATTTTTGTCCAAGAATCGTAAATTTGATGACTGCTATGGTGAAAATACGTTTCAAACTGATGCATCTTAATAATAAAAAAGTCAATCTGTTTTAGTTGCATCGATAAAACTATGTTGAAAAAATTGGAATACATTTATGCGAGTTTTAAACACCGGATAAATACACAACATATAAATTCCGATGATATAAGGTTAAACCTAATTGTAGCAACAAAGAAAAAACATTTTACGTATCTAGATAGGTACCTAGTTATTAATTTATAAAAACTCACAGCGATTTGCGTAAGAACGAAACACGTCATAACGTTAGTCGTAACTCAGACGGGCCAATAGAGAACATTGTGCTTTGCTCAGGTTGCTTTAGATTAAATTCTGATCAGTCTTCTGAACTCTCCTCATATCATGATAGAAAGACTCACTTGCCGCACAACTGATAAATTGAGCTGAAAATAGCGACGCATTTGTTGTAGCAAATATCTGTGACTGTTGACCAGAGTCCCATCTGCCTGTTTGTCAGCCTATGCTATAAAAAACGATGTTTCATACGACCGGTGTATGTATAGCTAGTGACCAGTGAAATGTAGAGAGCTCAATTTGAGCTAAACTAAAAGCTTCAGTGGTATGTGATTGAACAGAAATGAAATATCAGGATCCACTGTCAGTAGTCTGAACGGTTTTAACCCAACAACACCAATGCGTAAAAAAAAGATTTAGCTACATTACTTTACACCGTAATCACGTAAGTAACAACTGAAATCACACGACTCTTGTTGTTCTATTTTAAAAACGATACATAAAATACAAATTAAATATTTATTTGTATACAAAATTATTACTACTATTTGGTAGTATAATATATTAAGTCGTCTGAGTTAGTTTATTCGCCGTAAACCTAGAGACCTTTTTATTAAGTTTTGGCAAATCCGTAGATTATAGAATAAAAAATAAGTTAAACGATAAAAACTCTTATTGCTTGTAATTTATATAATTACGTCTGAATAACAATGAAAAGGTTAAAACCTTTTACAAAATACTGTATCTTGGGCTAGGGGATTTAATGTGCCTTACAGTTACGAGTACTTAAAGAGATATATGTATGTTATATATAGACGTCTCGTAGCCCATAAAAATTAATTTGAAAACACAATTTCCTCATTACTGGGACCAATTAAACAAATGAATTTGACATTTGAATATATACTTCCAAAGGTAGGATTAAATCAAACTCAGACGGGCTTAACAACAATTATCTTTTCGTCTTCTAAGGTCGAACTCGATACGTTTGAGACTGACGTGATCGTTGGATTCAGAAAAGACAAAAATAGCCTCTATTCTATCTTACTTACGACCTTTTGTTTCCACGATTCTGTTCAACTTTCTCCAAACTATGACAGGAAGTACGGCGCATGCCTTCTTTCAGGGCTGGTCAAGCTCCAAGCGTACAGTTCGTAATTACTTTTACAGCACATTTATACCTGCATTATAAATACTTTATGAATTGATTCTTAGAAACTCTAATAAAAGTATTAACAAAACTATATATAATATCGCAATTATATACATTACTCAAAATGCAATGGAAATGTGGTTGTCCACCAGAAAATTGTTCGGCTTAAAATGTAAGTCATTGGGTACTACAAGTTCAGTCAGAGAAGAATAATTATCAAGAGGAAAAAAGCATCTTGCTATCCAAAGGTAAGCAATAATCTGAATTACATATTAACCAATGTATCGGCGAAAGTTGTTTAGTCACCACTGCTGCTGCTGCTTGAAAACTAGCATGAGTAGGAATGGAATGTGTTCTACCAGTAGTCAAATTATTTCAACCCGTACCTATTCTTGTCTTAATGGTAACCCCTGATACTACGAATGTCTCGACTATTAATATCAATAAATTATCATTGCTCTTACGAACATTTACAACGATTATTTGCGCGACGTATTTGTTTTGACTTAGTTTTGCATATAATTGTAGGACTATTATTATTCGACAAAATTTGACCCAGTAAAATGGTGTTGAGTTTGTGATTGTAATAAAATATGTCTATGTGGAGATGTGTGTCTAAGAATAAAATGTGATGACCACAAAGTATATGATTGTTTGGTAAATTTGGAATTGGTAATCTTTACAAGTATTTATGAAAATGTTCTGCTGTTGCGGCAAAAGTGTGTGAAGGTGGCGTCTATTGAATGTGATGTTTCCAATAAGCCGATCAATGATACCCGACTAGCTCGTGACTAATCCATACTAATACGCCTATAACTCGGTACTTTCCAGATATTTATCTCTGAAGGTGAAATTGCAGTATGCAACAATTATATTTTAGGTCAAGAGTCCGGATATAGAGGAATGCTTGCAAGAGGCGAGCGTTCTCACGGCTCTAAATGACGATGTGAGGTCTGATGTCCCATGATTCATGCCATTCAGCACAGTAAAAAAGAGAGTTGTAGTTAGCGTTATGTACTTGTTCTACCATCATTGAGCAACGATTCAAGGTAAGACATGTTTTGACATGTCTTATAGATATTACTTGTAAATGAAAATGTCGCATCAGAAACGTAAGAATTATGTTACCATATGAATAACGAATCTGATGTACAATTTTAGATACATTAGTAATAGTATCGAATAAATTTTACAATTGTTCTCATTTTTCGCTTCTAACTTTAAAAAATTAAAAACGTTGAAACTGAATCTAAATCTACATCTGAAAGTTATCATTTGAAAAACAGTGGCATTTCTTATATGAATTAATAATCGTATGATCCCTTAGGTTATGTCAGCCAGTTGCATGCCATATTGTCACGTACCTACACAATATCCTTATGATAAAATACTGCGACGTAAGCACTACCGACATAGGAGCGACACCGGACGCGAACAGTGTGCCATCCGCAGACTACAATAATAGTAAGACATTTAATAGTTTGAACCGTGAATGTGAAACATTTCATATTAAGTAATTAAGTGTAAGTCAGCTCCAATTCGTTACACCCGCGATAGGCATATAACGATAGACGTACCGCGATCAATGCCAGGGTCGGGATATTAAAATTGTATTAAAATAGCAAATCCGCGACGTCTGAGTAACTCCGAGTAGGTACTTAACAGAAACTGTTAAGACATTTGTCAATATTTGTGAATAATACTTCCTTAAGATTAAATCAGATTTCATGACGTTTTCTAAAATGTTTTATGCCTCACCCCAATTAATGGTTTACCCCACTGATAAAATAATTCACTAACACGGCTTTTTGAATCGTAGCAATCTTATTTCCTTATACATATGTACGAGATTTCCTTCAATTAAGTAATCAAACAAAGATTTAAAAATATTAACGAAAATAGAAGTATTGATAATACGCAATTTAAATGAAATAAACCTTTAAGATAAGTTTAACTTCGGAAGTTTCAGGTTATTTAAATAATGATAAACTATCGTATTCACACCGGATGCCAAGCGTAGGTATATGCATCGGAAAATACACTAAATAATTTCCCGCTAATGAAATTAAAAGTCAGCTTCCATAAAACTATAAGTAATGGTATAATAATATATAGAGTTTCCCAATTACGAGGCATCACTGGAAAATAAAAATTCGAGAACACATTGAATTGTCGAAACTGTAACAACAATATATCGTAATACTTCGGTTAATTCACCTGTTGGAGTACACCAAGGTCGTTTGTAATAAAAGCGTCTGCGTAACGAAAGTGAATCATAGCACATAATTTTGTGTTACACTAAAAAAAGATGAGTAATTTGATTGCCCCGTGCCGAATAGATGTCTATACCAATATACGGATAAGCGTCGGCCTTGACGACACTTTGAACTTTATTAATAAGAGGAAAAATTTATATGAGTATGTAACAGTTATTTGGAATGATTATATTTTCTTTTATACCTAATTTAGTACAATGTTCTGCGGTTACTCATGAGTTTGTGGTTGCGAAGTATCCAACGAGTAAAGGGGATATAAGGAAGCGAAATTACAAGCTATTTGCGAGTAAAAATATCAAAATATTATTGTTTGCAAAAAAGATCGGCGTTCATGATCTCCACGCTTCGTAACAGAATGGTTTAATGAACATGAGTCATCAATGGGGACAGCTCTGAATCATCGTACAAAGATCCACCTGTGTGCTCTTAAATATAATGCCACAAAAATCTACTTTGCAACTCGACCGTGGTTACCCGGGGATGGAATATGAAGTGTTTGTAACACTTCTTAAATCATGCAACATATATATTGAACTCACAAATGGACACGTAGGTCAGTAGGTAAAGTACTAATTAAAAACTGGTTCTTTGTTTATAGATGTATTATGTTATCATAAGGATACTATTTAAGAACTACGAAGTGAATTATCAATCGCACAGGTAATAGAAAAAAAAATTTCAGTTAGGTTAATTTTCGTTTAAAAAATTTGCTTAAAATAAAACGATCCATTTCTTCCTAGCATATTATAAATCATTACGCTTTATGCTAAAAAGAACAATGGAAAATATAATACCTATGTATTATCGAAAAAAAAAATTTCGAGACAAACTTGCATAATAATCTATTAATATTTCTTGTTATTACTACATGGCGCAAGTTTATATTTAGAAACGGAATCGCAAATCATAGGCAAATAACTGTTCATGAATCATCACATGCTAATATTGAGACCATTGGACGCTTGTTAGTTTAATGAGTAGTGTTGGACATCTGTTTATGGTTCATATATTGATTGTTATACATACAAAAGGACAATGTGTAATTATCAGTTTATGAACAATCCATCATAAGTAAATAGTGAACACATTGTAAATACTTTAACATTTACCGTTCATTGATGTTTATTATTGCGTAATGATTTTTTAATAGGCATTCCCTTTGTATAACCTACTGAAAACCGAGTAACATCCGGTCAGGAACATAAAAGATCACTGAAACTAGAATGAAAAATATCAATCAATTTAAAAATTGCTGTTGCCTCGCAATATTTTAAAATAATTTAACATATTTATACCAAAGCTAAGATTTATTTGAGTTCAAATAACTCCTTTGATCACGTTAGTTAATTCCACAGACTTTTTGCATAAAAGCTAAGCTTGAATATCACAAAATAAATAATTTTACTTTTAATGTCAAAATATCGCAGAAATATTTAAACACTTAAGATTTAAAGTACTTTAGGAAGCTCGTTCTTCATGTTCGTATCAAGAACGAGGTTGCAAAAGCTTCCTTTTGTCCCAAATGGCTTGTTGAGAGATAAGGCAAGATCAGGTGTTACGTCTTTTTTTAACAAATTGCTTTTTTATTCAAAGTAGCAGATTAAAGGCTATTTCTTTAAGCAAACAGATATTGTTCTGCTACTAATATACGACTTTAGATAACGTTTTTGTGTTGGAGAGTCGTCGAGAGCGTGGACCTTAGATAAACACCAAAGGAACAAGTCGTTCCCATCGTCCTTAGTTTGTTTTGACCGCGTTAATTGTTTCGTAATCTATGATCGTGTGAATGTCTGTTCTGTGACAAGATTTTGTTTTCTCTGCTTTATTTATTTACTTTTCGGATGGCGTTACCGATAGTTTGTTTTGTTAGGCTGCTGTGCGTTTTTGCATTCTAACGCCCTTTTTATGTTTCAAACGTGGTGGTCCTATTGCCGTTTCTAGTTGGTTAAGGGTACAAATCCGTATGGTTAACCCACGAATGAATAGGAAAATTCGGAGAGTGCTCTTTGTGTACTAAGTATTCGAAAAGATTTTTCATTAGCTTTTTTAATACAATATTCGCCTTACCACAGACCTCTTATACTTATCAAACATGGAAAAATGAAGAAAACTGATAAAGGAAAAACCAAAAAAGCAATTTAAATTAAAGTAAAAAATGAAATGAAAAGTATAAGGTTTTGTTAAAAAAATTAAAATAACTTATTTTAAGGTGTATAATAGGATCTACGTAGGTACTAAGAACGCGAAACGTAGTTACCTACCTACCTATCTATGTTTCAACACTCAACTATCACTTGATAACTCATTTTAATGTATTGTAACATTTTTTCAGAAACTATTGTTTCATAATGCACCAAGAAACAAGACGAGTGGAAAGTGAAAAACAAAACTTTTTGATCATTCGCGTAATGCAGCAAATGAATGAAGCCGGAAGGTAAGGGGATATTATAACAACGTTGTATTCATTGTAAGGGCAAATACACATCGACAATTTAATGATCTGTGTTTGTGGTTAGTATCGAGTTACGACAGAGGTCTAGCGGCGAGCTTTGTGAGAGATGTAACGGAAAATGGAGCTTCCTTATTCGACACCAAATTAGAGTCGGCATGTCGACTCCTTCGCGTCAAACGTATTATTTTTTGTGCTCAACTGATCTATATTAAATGCTATTTCGTTACTACATAATATACACAAAAATATAATGGCTCTTTAGTCGACAATCTTCTCTATTTTTTTATATTATTGAATATTTTTCACGTTGAAAAATCGTTAATGATAAAATTCATTACACTCCTTAGAATATTTGTTTGTATGAATCATCTGTTCATTTTAACTATTAATCACATTTAGAGTAATATTTTGATTTATGTACCCAAAAGATATTAGATACTCGTGGAAAAAGAAATCAAATGACCTCCACCTAGATAATATTTTATTTTCTGTTAGTACAAATCTATATCCATTATCTTCTGTATGTTAATGTCGTCTGTGCCGTCCATGTTAAAACCATTAAACGTGCAACATTACAATGTAACAATCAAGAAGTTTCCGTTTATTTATTTATACATACCTTATTGTTCGTTAATCGCTACAAGGGGCGGAACATAACAATTTATATATTCAGCGTTGCAAATAAACAAGCTAAACATCGATAAAACTAACAATCCCGATAATTGGTGAACGATCGCCACATCGCTTATCGTGCCTCGACGATCTGTAACACTTAACAAACGAACGGTTCCAGACAGCCGTCGCACTGCAAAACAGAGAATTCCTCACGGGAATGTCGTGTAGGTCAAATAAAAGAATTCGGGCCTTTAACATACTCCCTACATAATCGGATGCGCCGGCGCCGCTCCGACGACCGCTTAGCTCAATGCCTCACTAATATTATTAAACTAGTCGACGCCTGTGACTTCGTCTATATTTCTTTTTGGAATTTTTGTATTATCTTACTTCGCGTTGATGCATAACAATTATTTTTTGACGACAGTTTAAATAACAATTCAATCATATTTTCATTACATTATAGGCAAACATATTTTTTATAATAACACACAAACAAACCCCTGTTATACATATTATAAAGGTTTACATAGATATGGACGTGTTGAATGAGGGATGTAGAACAAAAAAGATGTACACAGTTCCAAAATAGTTATTAAATCGTGAGATGCGTGAAATGAAGGAACTATGCTTAACCTATCTATAAAGATTGTAAATATTATCGACCACCGGATCTAACTATGCACGTAACAGATCCAAATGACCCTACACATAAGCACCAGTAATAAAAGTAATAACAATAAAATTGCAAAAGGTGTACGCACTGCTAATGAATAAGTCTCGAGCAAGTCCGAAACACGCCTGAGCTTTTAAAGAGCCTTGGTATATATGGATAATACATCCCTTTTCTTTAAAACACCTTGACTGCAATGTCGCATGCAATAGGTAATCGCGACTAGCGTTATTATTTTCGAGCGTTTTATGTTCATATTGTTGAACACGGAAATGCTTTGACCGTTCGCGCATCGCTAGCGTTATTTAAGCAGATTTTTCGCTGTAATTTCAGTTATACCAGTCTTATTCAACAGTCTCGAAAAGGAAACTTATCCAAATTCACTTTCAAACCGACTAATCGTTTATCCTGTTACCTTTCTACTTTAAAGAAACTTCACGTTTATTAAACGGACGTTATAATTAAGTTGTTATCGCCCGCCTAATCTGTCCGCCGAATAGGCTACCTAAATTAAAATTGCATTTTAACGCGTCAAACGAGCCATTTCCGAATTAATTGGACATAATTAATAAAGCGTCTAAAACAAACTCCTCCCTAATGCTGACCGATTTCATACGTTGTATCATTTTATTTGTGAAGCGAGCGTTACCAAAAACGTTACAATCCACACCTCTATCCTTATAGTGTTGGAAGTAGAGTTTAAAATTAGATGTAAACATTGGGATCAGTGAAAGATTTTTTATCGTGGTGTGTATCTAAGGCTTTTTTGTTACAGCATTCCGGACAAAACACGCGTTGTAAAGAGCCTCCAACGATACCACCCATTCATGGACAGTGGTGACCTATTGAGAATGAACATTAGCGCAGTAGTGTGGATAAGCCAAGATTACTTGCTACTTTATATTTATCACATTCATTTTGTATTTAAAAACAAAATATTCATTATTGCTTTTGCATCGTAAGTTTAATGACTTTATATTATGTCGTGTTGTGCATATATTTTCCTTATTTCAGTACGATTTGTAATATTATAATCTCATAAAAGCGACTGGTACATTACTCTTACGCTAACGCAGCAATTGCTCAGCGTTCGTTTCCGGCTAGGAAAACTTGCTATTGGATATAAAGTAAGATCGTTGCTACGACAACTTCCAATACAACATTTTTAAACTACGAGTATTGCGTATACTCATTCTTATGTTAATGTATATAAATTTTATTACTTATACAATGTATTCTTTAATTACACTCGTTGTTTTACGAACATAAAACATTAGGCCTCTTGTTTATTAGACGTTGATTATCAAACATAAAATGAAATGGTCAGCTTTTATTATTGTTTTTATTTTGTGCTTGTCCTCAACATGATGTCGCAGAAGGCCCACACGCGCGACTGAGACAGCCTCTTGTAAAATCGACTTTGGGATTGAACGACACTTGGTCCTTTTGTTGAAGGTATGGCCTTGAGGATCAAAATTTACGATCGCACCTCCAAGTCATATAATGAGCGTCAGCGCAACTATTAACACCTCGACACTCAATGAAGATATAACACCGTCGGGGCGAGAACAAAACAATTGAATGAATTACATTTACAGTTTATTTAAGTGAGAAGTGATAGACGGAAATTTGAAGACGGGTATTTTGTATACAATTGTGCGTTGATTTTCGGCAAATGAAAATATGCATAAGTAAAACTTATTTATATAATTACTAGTGGACCTGACTACGCGTTGCCGTAGTTACATTATGTCAAATCATATATGACAAATATCATGCATTGAGAAATTGATTATATGTAAAAATTTATTGACAATTGACATTTATTAATTATTTATTTTGTAAAATCTATCCTATCTTTTAAGTTGGATAAAAATAATGGCTATGTACAAAATTTTATTGAAATAGGTTCAGTGGTTTCGGAGATTTTCGATAACGAACATCGAGACACGGGATTTTTATACCACTAGACTTATATAGACTTATATAGGTAAGTATAATAATCCATAAGGCACTTTCTCAAAAATTAACACTAGAAGTCTTTTGACAGACAATGTTCAAATTTCTATCATTTTTCATATGAAGTGTGACAGTTACTTATGAATTAATTTTATTCGATGAGTGGTACGTAGACCGTTTCTCGAGTAATACTTATGTTCCTATAACTTTAACTGCAATAAATAGCGGCGTATAATGTATGTCGATTGCGTACAGAACGTATAGGTAATGTTCTGCCAGTTAAGACAGCAATAATAATAATTTTATGATTATTAAAAGATAATTATTAAATGATTATCTTATTAAATGATTAGTAAAGTGCTGAAGGTCTCAATGACTCAGTCTCAGCGCATTACTTTTTACTTTTTCACTCTACTGAACAAGATTGACCATTGTCATTATTTCCTGTCACTTACTCCGCTGCACATATTGAAACGAACCGTGTAATTAGTAAATAGGCAGCTCTTTAACAAACAGCGTACGGCCCAACGCCTCCCTTGACACCTTTACAATAAATCCACTATCCAAAAGCCGTTTATGATTTTTAAAAGATTTCCAAAATCCGACCGTAAGAAAAAAAATAACAATTTATGAGCACTTCACCCCCGCTGTAACCATTCAAAGCTCAATAATTGTATATTCTTTTACAGTAGTGTGCCGTTTATTTTGTATGGCCGATGAAGGCAGCAGCGCTATAAAAAAAAGCATTCAACCAAAATCACAGGCGCCTTTAATCACCGCTATTGAGATCTATCGCGGGATCAAAGCGCGTGCGCCTCCATGACGAAAGCGCCCCTCAAAATATTGATGTAAGGTCTAATTTGGGATTCGATTCGGTGTCGCTCGTTCGATTTTTTTGCGGTCGAGCGGATGCTCGTGTCAAACGCTTTAGTATTTTGAGTTTGTTTTGAAAATTCTTTTATCTGATGTATTATTTGCTGTTTCCTTTGTTACGGTTGTTCATCTGCCTATATCGGGGGGCGATTTGTTGGTGCTGAGCTTGCTGAAACTGCCTCCTTCCCGCAATAATTTAGACGTCACTACTCGCTTTTTGTACGCTCGCTCGACGTGAAGATCATTTCAGGGTTATTTATGACTTTGACAGCCTTTTGCATGTTGTGTGAAGGAATTTGCGGCGTCTTTGAGGCCGGCCACCGGGACTCGTTGGTGGCATATCCGTTCATGTAAGTATACGTTTTTTATGACCTATAGAAATATTTCTTATGTATATTCTCAGGTCACATATATGTATTATGCCGTAACCAAGGTTACGTTTCATCTTAAACTTGGAATACTTGTGCAAACCTTCTGTGATCTGGTCCAAAATGTCTCAAGTTTAAAATATGTTTCGTCTCTTTTGCTTTCGTCAGTCATCATATTATAGCCTCGTCTATTAGTAATTCGTCAGTAAAATTTTTGTGATATAAATAAAATTTTAGCATGAATTTGTAATTGTTTCACATATTTTTTTCTTTAATTCCCACAGACTCATCAAAAACATTAATGATGTAAGAATAATCGTTTTACAAAGTAACGTTGGCTCTGAAACCTGTTATATTTCACAAGGTTTCCAGTATCATGCTCTTATAAATTACATAATATCCCACGGGAAGATCGGGCGGAGAATTGTTAAGAATCTCGACCATGTTGTAAAAAAGGAGGAAGTTTAGGAGGAAAGGCTTTCAGCGACAAAGTTCAATGCCTACTGCGTGTAAACAAGTCTGAGATATGAAATATGTTGTCGGCAGAACAGCCGACCCTGCACTCGTATATTGGGCAATTAAATGCGTTCTTTCAAGGGCTGTCTTATCGACGACAAAGAACGATTAAAACAGAGTTTAAAACAGAACAATATTAATTCGTTGTCGTTTTCCATTAACAACTCATTTTTATTAGTTTTTATTACGGCTTAGTGAGATGCTTTGAAGAGACTTATACCCAGCAGTAAACTGAAGTTGGCTGATGATCGATGAATTGAAGAAATCCAATTTTATTATCACAGAATTTCGGTATATGAATTTGTACCTAGATAGAAGGACCATTTAATTTATACCTCACAAAATAATGTTGTTTGAACTTATTCCTTACAAAGTAATGTTAATACCATACCATATTAGTCATATAAAATCGATATTTGCTTTATTTCAACAACAAATATGAACAATGAGAAGCTTACATAATTTACGCAAACCCAAGTTAATCCCAGAATTTCGGATTGGGACAATAAAATTCCAATCACTAGGCTATCATAGCTTATCACGATACGATACTTTGGAGACAATAATGTTTACTAGTGACTGATGCGACAGGAGGCTTTTGGCTGGGCGCGTGAGCTATGCTAGGGTTGGCGACCGACAACATTCAAGTCCTCTCAGCCCGTGCTCGCTAAGTTACATATAATTGTCGGCTCATCTTTAGTACGAATTCCTCCAGTTCCTCAACTCACTCTGACATTCCGTTATGAACTGTCTTTATTTTAATCTTTCATTCACATTAAAAAGGTAAATACGATTATCTGCATTATTTTTTCGCTTATTTAACTCAAACTTTGTGTGAAAAACTTATAATCGTCTCATTAATCATTTGCTAATTAAAATTATCACCTAAATAGATCTCAAGTTTGATATTTGATTTTGTGTCTTCATTGTCCTTCCGCTATATGACCTTAAATAAAGGTTAAAAGAAATAATAAACATGTTAAATTAAATAAAAAAAACTAAAATGTACCGTAAGGCTATCAGTAGTCGTCGCGGCAAATATATTTCGGAACAAAAGATTTCAACGACCGCGCGTTTCCATTTTGTAGAGGCCGCACTGCATAACACATATGTATAGTCTCCTGAACTATTAATTTGTTCATCAATTGATATCTTAAATAAATTTAAAAATAATGTAATGTAAATGTAAGGCGTTGTTTTAAAAATTTTTTTTTGGAGCCTATAATTTCTTGTCTATACATTTTTAAGTATCAGCAGCCATTTACGGTAACTGGTACCCACTAATATTAATTACTAAATTACTCAAGTTTACTTCGCAGGGATGCTGTTGCAACCTAGGGACAAAACAAGAACAATTAATGTGTCAATTGTATATTGTTTCATATACTCGCTTATTTATAAGAAGCAGCTTGTTAAAGAGTGCCTACTATACCATAACAATGAGTTTATTAAATGATCCCACCGCCTCGTAAATTGACCAAACTGATTTAATCTTATAACATACGGTTCAATGTCACTGTGCTGGATCCTCGCCAGCGATAAAAACCCCACAATTGCAAATGTGCTGGCAGATGGACGCGCATGCGCCGGGACAGGTGTGCGCCCAATAGACCACTTGGATTTTATCATTTCATCGCACTTTTACTTTATTTAAAACGATTCCCGACAATCGGACATTATGAAGGATCCTCTCCTTAAAGTTTATAGAAGAAATTTGGAACTATATAAAAAACCATTCTTGATAAAAGTTGTGAAGATGAGATGGCGGAGAATGAAGGCAGAATAGTGTGCCAAATCTTCGGAACCAAACCAACAAAGAGAAATCAAAATGAAAAAAGGAAAGCGAGAAAGTACTAGGCTATCTTTATCAAATTGAGCATATAACAATTAAACGTAACGAAAAATTTTAAACTACGGTACTAAGAGTATGCTACGGCGCGTAAGTTGTAGTAGAATTGTTAAACTTACCGAAATAATATGTATAAGATGTTTTCAAATGCACTCTTAATTTAGACACAACTAATTTTAGCAGTCGTTCCGCATAGACGAGTAATCATAAAAATTAAAAAAAGAGACCAAAGCACATCTCACAGAAAATATCAAATTACTGCGTCGATAAAAACCCTGTCCAAATGTTTGGTACCATAAAACCAATTTAAAGTTAATATATAGCACAATCGGCACGCCACATTTGTATTCATCCAGAATGCAGGTTATAAAAAGATTATGTTCGTCATTTTAACTTCTTTTGTGGAGAAATCAAAAAGCCTGCGGCCGCTTAGAGCACATGTCACGTATGAACGCGCTATAATTTGTGAAGTCAATAAATTAAAAATATACATTTAATATGTTTCGAAGTTTTTTGGGCGCCACAGACGACAATGACGTGCGCGTACGATTCATGCCAACAACCTGGTTTAATCCGTCTACGTTAGACTTGCGCGTAAACCGAATACTATAATAATGAAACTACTACGTTCACCACTCGATCAGAAGGTTAATCTTGTATATTAACATATGAAAACGCACAGGCATTAAAAATCAAAAATCGATTCCGATCCATCATAAAAAGGACATCAAAATCAATTTACGATCAAAAATAACTCGAACCAGTCATAACACGGCAGCTATTTGTGAAGAACGCATCATAATCCTAAACGCCACTTGTCAGACGCGACTCTTTATAATATTATGACAATAAAAAAGTATTCATTGAGACAATAGTGGAGTTAGGACCACAATAAATTCTGACACGGTCCATTTATCATGCACGATAATCATCGCGGGCTTGCCACCGCACACGGGGTGAAATACTTTTATACTCTAATGTCGCTTTGTCTAATTTGTATTAAAATTTTTACGACATCAACCACTTAACATATCGCATACAAATTTAATATGTGTATTTCGAGTTAAGACTGGTTACTTAAATGTCTTATCAAATATTATTAATGAACGTCTGATTCAATTTACGTCTTCCTCACAAATGATTTATATGAATAAATTTGTGACATTAATTAAAATTATTTAAATTATTACATTACGATCTGCAATACAATGGTCTCATAATAATAATAACGCAATTACGTGTTACGGTCTAAACTTAATTATACGTCGCCGATTCCTACTCGTATTGTATCATAATTATATGACTGAATAAATTTACTCCATATAGTGTCGAGGAAACGGCGATACAGTTTAATCGTTTTATATTAATAAACCCATTCCGTGTGCTGCGAGTCGAACAAATCAGCTACAATGTCGGAGGAGGGCGGCCAATCGGCGCAGAAGCCGACCGGCGTTCTTCACACGAGGCCCAAACACGGCACTCCGTTTAACTTTTACGCCCAATTATTCGATCTATTATCGTCATATAAACATCCTTATTTATGGTGCATATATCCTCACACCGGTCGTTTTTATAGCCACTAAAGTATGAAATTGTGCATTAGTAAACCTTTCACATCCGAGTTTCATATCAGTGCAGGACATAACTCGAGATTTAGTTTTAGCGGGTGTTTTGTGTTGCACCGAGATGCCACGATATTATATTTTTATGGAAATATGCGTTATTGTTAACAGTTCCTCGTTTTATAGCTTCCTGTCACTTTGTGCACTTCAAATTCTGGCAAATGGCTAAAAGTAATGCAATCGTTTTTTCTTTCGTTTTGGTTAAGCGTCTGTTAATGATATGTAAGTAGACATAGTATATATTTCAATGTGAATGACATCTTAATATGATTGTTGATAAATTACATAATATCTAAATATGTAGTTTACTACATTTTAGGTTGTTGTTGATGTCGCCACATTTATAAAAAGTAACATTAACATATAAATGGAGCTGGGCCTGTGGTAGTGCTGAGTGACATGTCCGAACCTGCTGCACACAAGTGCTAAAATCTCTCTTATCTCATCTTTACTTCACGGACATTCAACTTTATTCATTGACATTCAATATTAAGTATAATATCCAATATAAATGTAATGCATATTCCATTAATAAATAAATAAATAAATATTACACATAGCAAGCTAATCGTGTTTAATATTTTTTGTTTTAAGTTAAAAAACACCGATTTTTCGGATCATTCAATAAACATAAGCAATGCTCATTTTAAAACTGAGTAAGTAGGTATGTTTATTGATGTTTATAAAGTTTAATAATATTTTTTTTTCTTTCATTATACTCATTAAGGGCTTCTTGTAATAAATTGTACTTTTGTATGGTTTCATCTTATATAATAACGCAACGACAACAGTGTAAGCCCTTGAGTATCCATTACGAACCTCTACATGGTCCATCGTCCGATTGTGACAATATTTACGACGAGGGGCCGAGGGATCTGTGTATAACACGATAATTATAGTCGACGTGTGTCACCGCGGGCCCGGCAGAGTTGTTCTCGTAAATTAGACACGTTTCGGCTACGACTGGTTTGTGGTGTGACGATGTAGTCCGCCAGCTCCCAGACATTAACTTACAATAAACACATCAAATTCATAAACTGTTATACTTTCCAACAATTGTTATGCTTGGAAAATTGCACTGTAGCTAACATTGCAGTAATTATATGTATAAATAACAATAGAAGTTATTACGAAGCCATATACCGAAAACTACAACTTTGATGTGGAATATCAAATATCTGATATCCACAACCTTCAATTCACCAACTTAGTAAACTATGGCCTATGTATTTAACATTATGAGGATGCCATTTTACCACGTAAAGGGTAATTATTTTTAATAAAATTCTTTTTAGAAAACACCAAGATTTTTGCGATATTAAACATAATAACGTATTACCTATCTAAACAGCACTAATCTGTTTTCGCACATAATATACCTACCTAATCATGATATGAACATAATACCTCTACACAAGTCAATGTTTTTTTTGTTAAGCGGAAAATAATAAACAACATTGTATTATTCAAAATAATCAACTTAGTAATATTCAAAATCAGACATTGCTTGAAGCTTTAATTTAATTGTAAAGGAAATAAACCTAAATTATGGACTTATTAACATAAATATAGAATACTCTACACGTATTATTCGGTTCTTGACCCGCTTGTCACAATTAATTTATAGTAATATGCTGTTGATATATTTTGGACATAAATTAAATACCGTAAAATTGTCTAACATAGTGTGATAAATTATCTAAGCGTGACTAATAAAGGTGACCGCTCCAATTGACTAAGAGCAAAGCGGGCCGCTAATGTCTTAATTTTGGGAACAGACCTACACCGTGAAGAAAACATACCGCCCTTTGGAGGCTCCCACTGTGAGGCTGAGTTTGCTAGGTGACTTATCAATGTACGGTTGCAACGTGCAATAAATTAGGTAATTACGCGACAACGGACCCGTGAGAGATCGCGCCGTGGGCGAGACGAAAAATCGGAGACGGAATAACCCCCCGCTGGGTCGGACCTCACCGGGCGACGGGCAGAGGTATATCGAACGCTCCTGTCACATCACACTAGGCTCGCCAAACCTCCTGCCAAATACTGGAAAACGCCAGGACCGATACAATGCGATGTCAATCATGAAACGCTAACACTAAACTCATCGCTAACACGATTCAACAAGCATACTAAAGGTTACTTGAGCGCTTCAATGTTTAAAAACTAGAATAACACACTTCATCAACCAATTAAAAGAAAACGGTATTGTATAATAGATTATTTGAAACTATTTCAGCGTTAAGAAAACGTAACATCACATTTCGAAAATGAAAACGCATCAAATAGGAATGGAATGTCCTAATGCGTTTAAGCTTACTGGCAGTGGGAACGCTACATGAGACCGCCTTTGTTCGCCCAAATTCGCTATCCCTTTTCGCCGGTTGGAAATGCGCTCAAAAAACGAGAGGAGCAATCGTCGGCGAAGCCTTTGCGCCGCTCTCATCATTTTTCACGTCTTATTCAATAACTCGCTGCGTAGTCGCCGAGATAGTGATCGAGTTTTGAAATATTTCGAT
This sequence comes from Aspitha aspitha aspitha, assembly GCA_018246895.1. Taxonomy (NCBI): domain Eukaryota; kingdom Metazoa; phylum Arthropoda; class Insecta; order Lepidoptera; family Hesperiidae; genus Aspitha; species Aspitha aspitha. The sequence continues at coordinate 18,159 of DWGJ01000300.1, forward strand.
GGGAGAGCGCTACATTCCCAAGGATATGGTGTTACTTTGCGTGCGGAATGTAGAATATATATGGTTATATTTATGTACTCGTGGGTGTTCTTTAGCACTTTGATGGATTTTTGGTATCCAGATTTTCGGCCACGTATTTGTTGATACCTTAACTGCAACGATCTTATTCGGTTTTTATATACACAGTAATTAGTTTAAAATACTTTTCTAATTAATACAAGCAGTATTTATCGATGTATACATATGAATGTTTTTGACGTTTCGGCGCATGGACCTATCTACCAGTCATTCAAAAGACACTGATCTATTTTCGTACCTGAGAAAAACATGAAGATATTCCAAGGCCTTGCTTCAGTGCACGTTACGTCCATCAAAGGGGTGTCTGCACCCAATGATTCAAAACTCTATCAAGGTCTACGAGAATGAATCTATTACATGGATTAATAGCCACTACTAATAGTGTCGTGTTAACAAATATTGGGACTTTATTATTTATTAATTATACTCGTACTCTGGTAATATTTTTATTTCATAAATTAAAATCACTGTTAAGTATGAATTTCAAAAGTTGGACGTTTAAAATTTCCAAACGAAACCATGTCACGTTAAAGTTTATGCGTATTGTCTTAATGAATTTATAAAGACCGCCTTGATACCTAACGGCTTGCATAATTCGGATATTCACAATCAAAATCGCATTTAATGTGCACGTGAAAGTCATAAAAACCGGATGCGGGGTGTAAAATGCAAGAAAACCATCAATGAATCATCTAATACCGGTGCATTTGCATCACAGCGCACATTATGTGTTCGACACAGAAGCGTCAACGCGTCACAAGCGGTAATGTCATTTACTTCCAACAATACACAACCGTATGTTTGAGAACGCTTTGTGCCGGAGAAAGGAACCCAACACTTTGTTTGGTCAGACAATTGTAAAAATGATTATTCGTTGCAGTCGGCTACTTTAGCGGATTAACGCCTTTGTAGCGGACGATATGTATGTAGGTATATTCAGAAACTGTTTATTGAATACTGAGGCAGGTACAGTTACACCCATTGAGTGGTAAACCAGATGCTAATCTCAAAAACAAAGTGTTTAGTTTTGCAAACTGCGGGTTTTTGCGTTTGCTTATCGGATGCGATCTCATGCACTGGTCGCTTTGACAGACCGCGTTTTAGAAGCTGCTCCATCTTTGGACCATGTTAGATAAGATGTAAGATTTAGGACTGCCGGTTGATATTATGAAAGAATTACGTTAAAACGCAAATTTTTATATTCGAAACAATTATCCGCGTTCGAAATTTGAGTTTTAAAGTAATTTCTCCATAAAACAAGCCGCATTCCTAAATCTCAGATCTTATTTAAAGAAGACGAAAAAGGAGACTAAATGTCTGCCCGACCCAGAGATCAATGCGCAGCCGGAACCATTAAACTAGTATTTTGAAATTTGATTAATGAGCACTAAGCAAGAGGTTTGCGACATTACACCCCTAATAGGGTAGGGTAGGGGCAGAAAGATTATTTGAAAATTTGTCGATTTGGAAGTAAGATATGTGAAATTTTAGATTCATTTATTTGGATTTACTTCATTTAGACTAATTTCATTAGAACTATAAGGTAGTCTCATTTAATAAGACGTTTCATAAATGTGTTCCAAATTTATACTAAGGTAAGACTTCATTCGCAAAATATATGAAGTGAATTTCTAAAACACTAATTTTTAAAAATTTATTTAGATATTGGGTTATTAATTTTATAACGATTTTCAAACAGCTTGTTATATTGATTTTGAAAAAAGTTTATCGACAATGCTTAGATGTTGCTGGTTTTTTAAAGCATTTTTTGCCAAATAATATTTGATCAGTGACGGATGCACCGTTCCATTTTAGATATTTTTGTAATTTAGTATTGGTTGCACGAACACTTTGTCATTACAAGTAATAAATAAAACGTCAATTTTTTCCCGAAATTATGCACACTATTTATGCTTACATACATTAGATATACATGAACAACGAACACAAGTTTATGGGTGAGTCAAAAACTTCATCAATGAACAAAACTTCCTGGAACTTGTCGCTGTAACTGTAAAGACACAACGCAACGGTAGGCAATATTCATTCAAAAGCGCACCAATTTGTATTGAATTCTGCCCACATCCGGTGGCGCTACACGTTAAATTTAATAACAATCTGCGGCTAACGAATGGTTTATAATCCCCCGTCTTAAGATGAAAAGACGCCGCGATGATCCACCTTCGACAAGATGAGCCATAAATCCCTAGAGCGTTTAGAACTTGTTTGGTTTGTGGTTTACTATTTAAAATTAAGCCATTCACTCTGTTTGCGGTTTGTTTAGAAAAGGTTAATAATGATCAGCTTGTAAAAGTATGAATGAATACGAATGATACGATCATAATTTCCTACAAAATGCTATTTTATCCTAGTGTTTTAGCATTAGGCAATTAAAAAATTCCTTAATATGAACTGCAATTAGATAACAGCCATCTAAAATATGCTAAAAGCATCTAAATGCATCTGAAAGATGCTAAAATATTTTGAAGTAACAATAATGGCTTTGCCTGTAGTCGTGCCATCTAGTGTCAAGTAGCGCAATTTGCTTTGAAATCAATAAAATTCATTTATTTTATGAAACGTAATTTGAGGAGTATATATATATGTGTGTTAAATAAAAACGTATAAATTGTATTACAAGTGTTTGTAATCTGCTTAATAACTTTGTATTCACAGAAAAACATAAAAGTCTATAAACAAAGTTCCACTGATCGTCGATAGATGGCGTTTACAACGTACGATGAATAAAAAAATTAAAAACTATTTTTAAGTACTATAAATGATGTTAAAAATATATCTATGCATTTGCTAAATACATATAACATCTTACCTGCCTATGTATAAAAAACTTACATCTGACGCAATTACTAACCTTCACGCTCTAGCCCTTACAGCGTGGGTTGATAAAATGGAATAATCAACATGTTCACGCAATAAATCACTTCCTTAATAAATGGCTTATAACACATCGTGTTAACGCTCCGAAAACTCAATTTATAACGGCCTTAATAAGAGAATCACGTCTCGAGATGGCTATCGAGCGAGTCAGAGCAAAAGAGCGCGCCGAATATCCTGTCATTTCTACCATTTTAACTTTTTAAAAAAGAAATCAGAGTGTTTATCTCCAATCGGCACCCTGTTACTCGTTCCATGTGAAGGTTAACACCGATTCATTAAAAAAGAACGCTTGTAGACCCCCAAAAGACTGAAAAAAGACAAAGAGAACACCAAAAAGACTACATTTGGTTACCGAGCGGCGCCTAGCGGGTGCTGCGGCGTCGTCTGTGAATGTGAGCCCTTTTACAACCTTCGTTTTGTAACATCATTTAACTGCTAATATGAATAATATTTCCCATTTTGGTGCGATCGCGTGAAATATAATTAGAAAATCCCAAACCTATTCACACGTCTTTATATCACATACAAAATAAGTATAAAAATAATCGGCAGTTAAATATAAATCACTATCAAATTGATAAAAATTCCAAAACAGGAATCGACTAGTAGAACTTAAATATTAATACTTGATATGGCTTAAAGCTATGAGCGTTGTGATTAACAAAAAGTTGATAACATCCGAAATGTATTCTTCATCTCTTACGTTACTTGTCGAATACATCCTGAACTGAAAGTATAAATCAAGATCGTGGCTTATGAAGGTAGTTTTTAGATGTTCGGGCCGATATTCGCCGGGCGGCGAGAGGTTTTGTTGATCGTGGGCGCTCGCACAGCTAATTTATACGCGTTGACTTCGACACGATCCGCTATTGCGTATGCACCTATATCTACGTGGTCTCTGTTTAGATCTGACGTCGGCTGTGAAATATTCTATGCGCCTTGTAGGCTTCAGGGCTACATGTATCTTTGATATTAATAACATTTTGAATACATCTATATATCTATGTAGGTAGAGCTTTTTGCTTCTGAATATCAGAATTCAGACAAAGTCGTAGGTACTCATCAACACGTGTAATAGTTTCAATTAATATGATATTTTAGAATACGAAAAACCGTATGAATTTTATTTGCATTTCGAAAAACATAAACTGAACTCAAACGGTCGGTATTGGAAACTCTTTGTATGTGAATTATTAATAAAAATTTCGTATCGTTCAAAAACACAGACGGTAAATAGTATTTACTTATATTACGTTTAATACAAATATAAAATTCTTTTGTCCTGTTTTGTAGGTGTATTAAAAGAATTTTACTCTCGGCTTATCTCTGCCCACCATCCTTGAACAACAAATATTGTGTAGTTTTGACAGATTATATGACGAAGCCGAGCGCGGAACGAAGGGTTAAGGATAGTAATCGGTGGTCTCCATCGCTGTATGAATGGACCCTTTAGATTAAAGATAAATCAACGCTAATGGCTACGTGTGTTTTTCCTAATAAACGGTTTACGTGATATCTTTTTTTAATAACTTTAGCTGTGTTCTTGTATTTTTCAAATTGAGTCATTCGAACATTTGAGGTATAAAGTCTGTCTTAGAGTTTTATATTACAGAGCTTTTTTGCTTGTTACTGTGATTTTTCAAATCTATGTCACCTATTAATGATTTATCCAAAACTAAGTTAAACAAAGATCAGTTAGTGGTTGCAAATATGTAGTAGTCACAACAATCAGAGAGAACCCACTTCCACATTTACCTACGCCGCATCAGTTTCACCAACGCCATCTCAGTACAAACTATCACATAATATATGCACCTACACACTACACATGAAATGTTCTGTTCCCATTTTTTGTGGCATCATTACTCCTACATACATCAGCAAACGCATAATGCTGAATGCAGTTAAAATGACTTTGCGCATCGCGTTTATCATTAGAATCAATTATTTCTCCATTTACGTCTTTGAATGTGTCGTCGAGCCCTCAATGTTGGTAATTTTGTACGAACATGATCGCTTTTTATGCGTTATTAAGAATGTCCGCGCTGTCGGTACATCGGCCGACCACCTTTAATTTTATGCATACCATGGTAATGACCATAAAATACCTAAGGCATCGTTTTGTAAGTTATTTGGTAACATTTAAGGAATTCGTTCGCGATCCGATTTCAAATGCCTACCATTGATTTATGTTTATTATTATCTATTTACGTAATAACAATAAATGTATGCAGCGTGCCTATCTTGTTTACATAAAGCGACTTAACCTTCAGTTTTTAATATTAGGACATGCGTGCCTATGGTACGCTCAACTAAACTCGTGTACAAATATTGAACTTTTGTCAGATGTGGGTACATTTTTTAACTCAGGCTACCATTAGCAATTAATATTTTCAACAAAAAATGGCTATGACTACATACAATACATATACAAAACAGCTGGAGGACCATTTCATTCTTACAGATGTATTCATGGCCATTTGTTTGAGTCTTGTAAACAAATGCATTTATACATTTCATTCTTATAGTCCATGGTAATGTTGTTAATCTTATATTTGATCCTGATATACAAATTGCTGCGTAGGTACACTTCAAGCGATTTTTAAATAACACACTTTAAACCATAACAATCTATTTTTTCTAATAACTTTTTATCTGCAAATAAGTTAAATAATAAAAATTAAAACCAGTCACCACCGCTCTTAAGAATGCCTTAAAGTAATTATTGGCGTAGCTAAAATTAGAACTCCGTTACTCCATATGTACATAGTAGGTACCTATACAAGTATTCTCACGTCTACGTCAATTAGAAAAAAATAAATTTTCATAATTTCAAATCCAGTAGATATAATACATGTATACATGTCATGATTACATACATATACAGTACCTACAGATGTACATAACCAAATTGAAGACAATAATGTGAGTTTTGTTCGTCAACGTCCATCACAAAAGAATCGGCGTGTGTGCGAAGGGAATGCTAAAACGTAGCAACACCTACGCGGCGGGGTGTGGATCAAAATGAGAGAGAATGCGGCAATTAGGAGATGCAGGCGAAGCACAGCCCGCACATCCTGTGCGCTCGCACGTGGGCGATGAACACAGCCTGAGCCACTTCGTAAATAGATTTTCGCATTCTAAACAATGATCTCAAACCCTTTTTGTATGACAATTAATATACGATAAGGAACATGCTCGAGATTCAAATTAGGATCAAATATTTTTTATAAACGCTATTGATTCGTAATTATGTCCATACATTTTAATTTCGATTTAATGATGAAAATAATGATGCGCCGAGGTGCGTTTCCTGGTCGAACAGGAATCTGTATATTTAATTGAAAATTAATCGCATTCTGACGTATTCATGAACAGAAATTGACTATGTATATAAGAATTTACATATAGTATTTTTATACTCGTATTTATAGAACTTATACGGTACACGAATACGCAAATTAATGATGACGTAACGGCCATAATCTAGCGATCAAGCGCGTCCAATAACGACTAATCAATTAACACCTATGTGAGCGTCAAAACAGTTAGCGTCTAACGCCAATTTTAAATACGAACAGACACGACCCTAATCAATTGACAAACTACCAAACTAGGCAGCGGGGCCGCCGACCGAATTCGCAACACGGGTATTAATGAGTGCTAATAAAGAGTGAATTTGTATATTAGCCGCTATAAACAGCTATTAACCGCTATACACTAGCTATTTTGAAAACTATACGATTTATTGTTGTAGAAAAAAATATCACTAGACGAGACTGCCAGCCCGACATGGACCAGAAATGCAGATAAACCTTAGGAACAGACCTTAAGGACCTTTTGCATGCATGATGCAGAAAAGCATCCGTACAATGATAACTACCGCACGCGGTGGTAAAACAGCATACAGAAAAAGGCTGTAAATCCTTTCATTATATTCTATTCATTAATGGAAGTTCATAGTACACTATACTACACACTGTACACTACTTTTGACACATAAATCATAATAAAACTGACTAGCAATAACAATTACCGACAACTAAGAAGTGGGACTAGATTTAGTTAGTGATACGAAATCTAGTTCATTATTTACTAACATAGGTTACACTCGTGAAAGTGTGTGGGAATTAATCACTATTTGCTCGCAACGAGTAACGTAAGTAAGAAAAATAATAAACAATGTTATTAGGACACATGTGGGAGTATTAAAGCATTCGTTTCCCTCGATCACCTATTTTTAGAAACAGGCGACCCATTGAAGTTAAAAGATTTTAAGTAAATCATTGTACAAGTATATTATTCAGTTATTCATTTAATAACATAATTCATTTTTAACAAATAAAAAAAATGTTTTTAATTATTATTTAAGGCTAAAAGTTTTCGATACAATCCCTAATAAAAACAATCGACTACTTTAACTTTAAACACATTATTCACAAAATTGTTATAAAACGAAATAAAATTGCAGTGCCATCAGTGCCAGAATGGAACAAAAGAATAGGGTAAAAGGTTGTGAAAGTTCCAGAAACAGTTCGAACGCGGTAACACCGCTACATCTATTTATGTCACTTAGGAGCAATGTTTGTATTATCTTTTATCTATGTGAACGGTCTGATAGGCGACACACGAAACGTTGCAACAACTACTATCTAGCTAAACTCTAACTAGTCCTATTTCTACATTTCTAACACCTATTAATACTACCTAATAGTGTTATTGACTACGAACACTCACTTTCTCGATATTAGCAGCAGTCCATGAACGGTAGCCAATGTTGTCATAATTTCTCCGAATTCTTTATTCATTCGGTCACGTTTACATTAATTGCCAGTTGATTAACATTTAAATCACATTTATCATTTAACAGACTCTTGACATATTGCCGTCTTCACATAAAAGATCTCTGGGGTAACAACGTAAATCTTATTTATTTAAACATTACTCATTGAAATTGTATTTGTGTCATCGTGGAATTCTCTTAACAAGAAAAACCTTCATATTCTTCACAAACTGTCTTTATCGAGCGTAGGCGGTAATAGTTGAAGCTGTGTACATTCTTGCCGTATCCCGACTTATTCGCCCGTATTTCTCCCTCGATAAGAACGCAAAAGTAGTACATAACCTCGAATGAGACAGAGCAACAGGGACTATTATGTTCGAGCCTGCCTGCGTCGTACTACCTATGTATCTATTCAAGTTGTGTAGACTAGAAATGTATCTTTAATATTTTTGTAATAAAAATGATAACAGTATATTTAAAGTCGAAACGTGTTTCTTAACGGATTAATTAATTTATTAACGAGTCAATATAAAATTTCTTTTAATTTCTCTTTTGCCATAAATCTCGGCGATATTAAAATACGTATCATATTACGCCAACAGTTGCAAAAAATCCGATAAACCGTAATACCTATATAATAAACGGCATATAGCTCTTGCTGCTACAAATGCTGATTAGCGGCAGAAGTCGGAATGGCAATCGTATTTAAGCAAATAAACCATCGACGGTAGCCGTATTTACTTACTGCTTGCTTTTGTAAGACAAATTTTCTCTGTCTCTAAGTCAGCTACATAGAAGATACATTTTCCGTATCATCTACCTATGTATATTACTTTAATAATCATAGCTTGTAACAGCGTCAAATACGATTATTAACTTATTAATTAATTAACTGATTCCTAACTAGTCATATCATGTGCTCCGCTGACAAGACATTTCATAAACTACTTTATGTATAAATTTCTAAATACATAATATACTTACCTATATAAACAACTTTACATCTAGATAGAATACATAAACATTACCTACATACTCGTGCTTTCCAGACAAATGTTTTGTCCTGGGTGGGAATCGAACTTACAACCTATCCCTTTCCTGTCAGGGTCACTAACTCCTACACCAAGTGCCGGTAGCAATTCTACATATTATCGCTCATTAATTGGTATCAATACAATAAACTTACAAAATACCATAACAAAAGAACAATTGTTTTCTTTTAACTTACCTAAATACGATTACGTCTCTAGCGTAGAGTCCTACAAAAATGAGCTGGTGAGAAAGAGAGACAACAAGTGTAGTGACGTAATAGCGAGGTTCGTGTTGTGGAAGAACCTGGGAGGTAGCCTTGAAGACAGTCATAGCCACGCAGCCTCTGAAGATACACAAAAAATATCCCTCAAAATATTAACTGCCGGCTAATCTTTGATGTGCGTCCGCTCGCAAATCACAAATCCAGCCGAGATTAACATCCATTATTTTGCATATTATTGACATTTACTACCACACTGTTTTATTTATATATGTCCAGAGTTATTTGGGAAGTATTTTTTTGAAGTTGTCCACATAAAAATGTTGGTAGGAAACAAAACGAGCGCGATATTTATGGCAGGGCCGATGTGTGTCAATGCGAAATTTATATTGTCGAGAGCTGATTTAGCTTCGGACGTTTTCCATTTGGAATAAGTTCTTTGTGACAGACCGGTCCCGTGTCGGTTATGGATAATGAGGCATGTTCGCGAATAAAACCGTAGATTACCGAGATAAAGAGTGTTAAAGTGAAGACCTAAATGGATGAGCGCCGAGAAACGGTCTTGTTTTCGTAATTGGTGATTCGGCTCGCTCGTTTATAAATGCTAAATAGCCATCAAAATGATATCTGCCGCTACCTTTCCGTATATACTTATCGTTAAATGTACCTAACGTTTGGAGGCATGACGGAATCTGTGGTCCTCGATTACTTTTAAATCGAGTTTCGGTCTAATCGTCGTGCCCAATAAATACGTAAATTCTGTTGGTTTATTTAAAAAATAAACGTAATACGCATCCGTTGAGAATTGTTTTGCATGAATTCCGATAATCCAAGATTACCATACATAGTGCTTACACCTAAAGTGCGCATGTTATCATAATTTCTCCGAATTATTGGCAAGACTTTTGTCAATAACTTTGTACATCCGATCCCGTTTGCATTAATTATTACTTGATTAACATTTAAATCACATTAAATATTTAACGACGTCTTGAGAGATATCTAATTCAGACGGTATGACATCAGCGATGAGAATAGACAAGTGAAAGTTAATTAGGTAAACTGTTTGATGATGCAAAGTAAAAACGGATAATCTCCAATCCTACGTTAATCCGACTGGCGATGATACGACACAAAGACAGAAATGAAAGTATAAAATAAGTACATGATTTATCTACGTATATACAATTATGATTTATCAATGTTTTCCTTAAAATGTCTGTATAAAGCGCCGTTCACAACATCCATTCACTATAACGTCTTCATAGCTTAATAAAACAGAACAATCCAATTCAATGCAATGAAAATGTAACATAGATTTACGATCGCAGTTCCATCGGCGACACGTATTAATTTTCCGGGAGACATTCAAAAGGGTTTTTAATAATAGGCATTATTCCTACCCGGAGTGTAACTTGACCCGGGTGTATCAATTTCGCCACAATTGGTAGGACGTGTGACCCCGCCCACGCGAGTCGTTCACCGCTTATTGGCTACTGCGCGAGGGTTCCGTAAACGATTCCGTTACAAATTTGTATTTAGTCCGCGTTTTACGATAGATTACTCTTGAATACTGAAAACGTTTTGAATCATCCTGTATTTATATCTCGCTTTCACTTTTACTGGCTACCGCTATTTATCATAGTGGTACATTTAAAGTGATCGAAATTCAAAAATTTTGTATTTCCATCATTTTAAACATTTGTAATATACATAATTGTTTTATTTCTGTAAATTACAATATTAGAATTGGACATGTATAAGTTTTAAACTCACTTAACAAATACTTAGTGGTCATGTTAGGAACTTTTAGAACACAAGAGACTTTCATTTGCGGCAGTTTCGTGAAATCTTTTCGTGCTAAGCGACAATTGCGATTCTGCAGTGCCGGGGTAATTGCCTTTTGACATTTGCAATGCTGCAGCCTGGGAGCGGGCGTAGGCCGCGCAGGCTCTCAATAATTTTAGCCGAACATTATTAGGTTAAACCGCACGTGAATATAAAATCCTATTCACTTCTTATTATCCATATTCGTTTTAGCTTTCTTATTTGATATAAGAAATATTTAACTTTATTTATTTTCTAAGTAGAGCTATAAACACAGTATTAAGCTTTAATTATTAAATATTACAAGAACGGTGTTGTAAGATGTATAAAGGACTACATTTGTCTCTATAAAAAATAAAATGGAATATTTAAGAATAAATACGTGTTTGTGCGCCCGTGGAACCCCATCCAACGCTACCGTGTTTTGCTTAAAAGCTAATCAAAAAAAGGCATCATTACGTGATTTGCTCCATTTGCCCTCCGACCCGTTACCTTTACCGTTAATTATCGAATCTTTATTCGAATGCAATAACGGTCGCCGTTCACGACAGTTAAAAATGACGCATCCTGACAGCGAGCGTCATGCGATTCATCGATCTGTAGCAGGAAAAGATTTGATTCATCTCCTTTTGCATCAGTTAGTAGGTCGGGCCCTACAGGTCAGCGATGACCGTCATTAAGCTTTTATCAATATATACCTATGTCGAACAATATTTATATACGAAAATAAAAGCTAAGTATTGTGGCTAATATATATTGAAGACTTCTATAATATAAAGCAGTCTTCGACTTGTATACTTAGATTTTAGTTTTTTTTAATACAAGCAACAAATAGGACTCGCAGATTTCTCGATGTTCGGTGGTCATTATGAAACAAAAGTTCAAATTCAATCTTAAATAGACGTATTTATTTAACACTAATACATATTATTGACAGCTAGTATAACCTATGTAGTTTATTTTATATTAACCTATGTCAAACTACATACATTCCATTTAAGATATGCATCTAATCGAACTATACATACATACATACGTACTAAGTTTCACCATAATTATATATAATGTTTTTTCTGTATGCCCCTTGTGAACTAAAAATGAGCCCATGCCTTATTCCGAGGCTGTATGCATAATGAAATTATATGAATACAATGACTAAGTAATGTACCGCACAATTACTTATTACATTTCAAATTTGATTGTTCAATTCAAATTTTTATGAATACAATGCATAAAACTATCAAGCTTGCATAACGCAAAATGCTCTATGTAGCAAAAATTATGAAACGATTTAATAACTTCTTAAAGCTAGTACTGTAAACTAATTCTGTAAATCAAGAAATGGATTGATAAAATGTTCACAATTATTCGGATTCACAAAAAAATTTAACCTTGTAAAAGCACCGCTTTTACAAGGTTAAATACATATATATGTATGTACCTATCAAAGACACAGAAGGTCCCGTTACATCGTCAATGAAAATTCTCTTCCCGCTATTTAAAGTTGTGGACATCTCACCAATACGAATCATATGCATTAAAACAAATCGATATAAACGAACTTCAATTTCGCGTGCTCCTGTCAAAAGAAAGTGGGTACTTTTACTTTTTTATTGCGAACAATTTTTCTCACGCTACATCTCTTGACTCACTCGTGCACTCGAATTTCATAGTGTGGTGGGCCCCTTAATTATGACGTCACAAAGGAGGCTCGCGGTGTTCTTGTTCGCTTTGCGAGTTTAGTTTTAATTTATTTACCGATATAAAGGCTGCGTATCTCGGGGAGATCTTGTACGAGTTTAACAAACATCGGTCACGGTTCGGTTAATTTAGGGGATAATGGTTTGGAAGAAATTTGAGTTGCATAAATCTTTGTCTTGTTATATTTGGGCACGTCGTTTTTAATATCGGTGGTCAACTACGTTAATATATTATTATTTAAGGTTGTTCCAAGGAGACACGACAATGCGCCTATTTATATGTATAAGCACTGGTTTTCTGTAAGTATACCTACATATACTTGCATATCAAGTGATTTTAGACTATTTGAATATTCTTGGACAAACTTAATACATATTGCTTGCAACAGTTTGACAATTTATGAAGCAAAATGTGTTAATTAATGAATTGTAAATCAATTGGCATATACATTTTAACGAATTTTAAAAAGGAGGTATTTAACTGCTTTCTGCCTACCCCGTTAGCGACCTGGCGTGACGTTTTTGTTTTGTTTTTTCATGTATTTAACACTGGAAATATTGTTATGAGACATATTGAAGATTCGTTATAAAGTAAATTGATTATTTATTACTTCTATTAGCATAACTAATAATCATAAAATATAAAATGGTGTAGCAACTTTATTCCTGGCGGAAATGTAAAATATTTCTCTTTGCTTTATGCGATGCGCACAATGGAGGCTAGTTCTGCTCTCTCCCTAACCGTATTACGGACATCTCGGGCACAATTCCGAGTTGTTATAAATAAGTATAACTGTCTGATACGGACTCCGAGGAGAGTGCACTTCGCACAAGGCCCGTCTCGTAAAACCACATACAACTCAATAAACATATTTTCAATATCAGTAGCCCCAAGTGGCTTTTCTATACAGAAAATTACTGCGCATTAGCAGCAGTACCGATCGAAAACTGACATTACTATATTGTTGTTAAATAAAATACGTTTAACGGTTTGGTACATTTAATTTAATGATAGGTACGATAAAATTTATTATTGACGAATAATATAACGAACTCATTTACAATAAACATGAAACTGATTTAAGTTTAAATGGTGATAAATCACGGTAATATGTTAAATGCATTTCGAAAACAATTTGAGTATTACTTCTTAGGTATAGACCAGAACTACGCTCGAATCATCCTGTTTCCTAAGGCTTTGTTCACGTGCATTTCAAAGTTTACGTTGCGTTACAAAATTTTGATATACTTACAGCATTTTTGTTTAAACATTCTTTATTAAGCATTTCAGGTCCTTCTTCGTGAATACCTTCGGTCTCTCGAAGCCTACCTATATACAAATTGTACAATGTTATATTTGGATTACCTAATGATGCCATTTGATATTTGTCGTATTAAAAACCAAATCAGTGAACTGTCGACTGAAATAAAAATGAGTCTCATTAAATAAGATTAAATTTATTAGTGTATTGTTTGTATACAATTTTCATTAATAATTCTATTTCATCTTATTTATTTACTAATCTTGATATAATGTTATGTTTGGGTCGCCCATAATGTGCAGAATATACGCACTTCTTATGAAATAATTGTTACATCACATTTGTACCATATTCCACAAATAAATGTGGCTTGATTTGAAAATGTACACCAGGCTTTATGTTTGATTATTTCTCCAAAGTGGAGTTTAATCCGTTGATTTAGCAATGGCTGTGAGTTATTGCGGTAAATCTTGTTGATACGTCGCGTCTGACTTATAGCCTGGTAATACAGAGACTGGTTTCATTCAGGCCTCCCATTCATAAAATCTAGTCTTTAACTTACCCACCACTTCGCTTAGTATCCATCTCGAGATCTTCTCACCTCTTTGGAATACTAAAGTATGTAGCTGTTATTTCTTGTAATATAAACGCACGGATACCACTCTTAGTGCACTATGCAGTAGTATTAGTTCATTTTTTTATTTATTTACATAATGTAAAGTAAAAAACAGCTGCTTAATAAACAGCTGCGTAAAGGTACCTAATACTTATTTCATAACTGAAGTATTGGTGATAACTTGTTTTGTTGACTGTACCGTATTCTAAAATATGGTGCACCTACATTTAATTTTGTTACGCGTTTTTGTTAATGTGATGCCTAATCTATTTTCGAGCTTAAATAACTTTGAAGTTTTTTTTGAGATTAGCTACTCATCTACATACATTGTATATTTTGCTATATCTAACTATTCTGTAATGTTTCTGTCTAACATACTCTTCAACCGGGAACCCAAGATTACTAATATTGTTGAAATCTGGACATATTTTGACTCCCACCCTTATAAGTTATATAATTACCTTTCTTGATATTTCTCCCTAATTCAAATGTGCTGTTAATACAAATCTTTTAGAGATAAAATATATTAATAGAAAAGTTCTATTTCCATTTACAATTGTGTAATGTTGCTATAATCTTTATGGATGACTACGAGATGACATAGGTTATACGCTCAGGTAAATACCAAAGATATTTTTACTACATCTGAACTAGTATTAATAAATTTTACCTCAGATAATGTTACATTTAGTGCACACACAAGCCTTGGTTTGTGTCTCAGCAGATTTTGTTACTGGCTGTAAAATTTTATTTCTTTATGATGTTTTATTATTTTATTCGCTATGCGTTGAGCCTTTGTGTTCTTTGTTGCCAATGCTAGAGGTGGTCCTTCGGTGTTCTGCGTCGGTTTTAATGCATCGGATGCAATAAAAAACATGATATTGTAGCAAAGCGGTGAGTAATCGAATGTTGTTTATGAGCTCGCGAGCACAATAATGTTGTCATTTTAGTTTTTCTGTTCCTGAGATAAATTACCAATCTGTGTTCTTCCTGCTATAAAAATGTCGGAGATGTGTGTCCTCGCGGTTGTTTTTGTGTGATATGTGAATAAATATTTGAAGGAATAACAAGGTAAGGAACAATGCAACGCGAGAGGAGTCGGAGATGCATCGCGGCGTCAGCGTGTTGCGATCCACGTGCGAAGATAGCGCTGGCGGGTACCGAGATATGTGCATAGATTTAAGCCCTTTGTTTTAGGAGACACTATGAGAAATTTTCACATTAAATTTTAAATTACGAACAGTGAACACAACTATATCTAGATTAAAATCTATGATCAACATTTAAAAACGTAAAACGCTATGATATTTATAAGATAAAACACAATTTAATCATGTTACCGGTTTGTAACAATCAAACGCTTTTTTCTTTGATATCATAACATTTACAAAATATAAAGTCTGCGTACGATACTCGGAATGATAAATTGCATTCTCTCACGACACGAACAAATTCTGTATTTTAATTACCTGTACCTGATTATGACTTGTTCGTGATTATTACGGTAATATCGAATGTACATTAATTTTCCTTTTATTTGTATTTGTATGTTAATATTAGTGGTAGAAAGTTACCTTTCTAACTTTCAACTATCCGACTGGGAAGAAATATTATTTTATTGACTTTCTATTACTAATTACAGTTTAATTGTACAATTTTACGAGCGCTGCTTGAATCACTTTATCCGTGTACATCGCAGCGTTTCTACAAAGGATTAACGGTCAGTTGACCTAGTGTTCGGGTTTCCTGAGTGTTGCGCTGCAATTTCAGAATTAGACTCTCAACCAGGACAATTTTATTTATTTTCAAATAGGCTTGTGTTTGACTGCAGGTTTATCTATTGAGAAGTAAGATGT
>DWGJ01000301.1:0-34379 GCA_018246895.1 Aspitha aspitha aspitha
TAATCAATTTAATCTTGCAAAGTGCTCTTTGATTTGTCGCTTAAACGTATCAGCTGTTTTAGCGCGTCGAATAGTTAGTGGCAGGTCGTTATTATATTTATGAAAATGGAAATTGGCAACACATATATACATGACAATAAAAATATGTAAAAAATGGGCAATCAATATACTGGAACCGTAATAATATTATAAATGCGAAGTTGTGTTTGTTTGTCCTTTTTAGCGTCAAAATGGAGTAACATTGGATTTTTTGCTATGGAGATAGTTAAAGAGACGCAGAGTAACATAGTGTACAATAGGTACTATTTTCGCGGAAAAATATCGTATCAATCAAATATCAATGGGATAACATATCTTTAATAAACAAATGGCGTTATAGGCGCAATGACGGTACTACATGTGTACAAAATAAAAATCTGACCACGCGGGCGAAACCGCAGGTAACAGTTGGTATGTGTTAAAATTAAGCTCAGCCGCTTTAATCATTATTTTAGAGTGATTGCGCATTTCCACGGTGTAACGATCCTTTAGAAAAGCGCACGCCCTCCAACAAAATCAAATATTGCTAGTAATACGGAACCAAAGGTAAATGATGTGATAATAACATATAAATAAAATGTTATCTCATGCTGTTTTAGTTTGCCACGATATAAATACAGGCATATAGTACTGTAACTTGCATATATGTATTATATATTTGTTTATTTCAAAACTTTATTGTTACACATGTTGGGCTACTTGGCCTGTCCATCGTACGTCCTCCAGCTATGGCGCGTAAGAGGTTTGAGTTCCGCTTTGGACAACACTTCGATGTTATTTTGTATTCGCGCGTGCGGGTTTCCGCTTGCTGATATTATTAACATTCGACCCCGAAATGTACGACTAAACCGCGTTTTGCTTTGATTATCCTGTGAGTGGCCGGCTGTAAATTCTATAAGGTTGATGAATGTCAATATAAAAAGTTGTTATTTTTGTACAGATCAATAACAATTTGTAGGCGTGATGTTAACTACGAGTAGGTATATAACGTAGATGTGAAAATATATGAACTGCTAATAGGCTCTTCTAGCTAAGTTTTGCTTGTCATAACGTTGATTTACTGTTTTTATAAAAATAAATTCTCACATTATTTAGCAATGTTGATATTGCAATATAATAAACATTGTTACAAGCCGACTGTGACGGCCTGTGTTTATACATACTACTCGTACGTATGTATTATCGTGAGAGACGACATTCTTGCACGCCCGTTTCCTGTCAGCTAACAGCCCATTGTTAAGTATTTTGTTCATTTACTTACAAACGACTTCCAAATTCGTATTTTTGGACACGTCCTAAATTTACTGCCCTTACGTATATCGAATATTGGTTATTGTTCCTTTGAATCAATCATCGTTGATTGTGGCCTATTGGATCCATCCACCTGCTTATTGTAGCATATATTCCAGCTGTGAATATGAGATCAGACGTAAATTACGTCTTCTGGCTTCAAAACGCAAACAACTAGACCATTCTGCGTTTCAATTTATCGCGGTGATACGTAAGCTCTCTCTACAGACTTGCTTTGGTGGAAAGGAAAGACCCGTGTCCACATGTAGATTATACGAGTTGATGTCACTTTGATTTACGTAAACAGCAAATCCTGAGAATCCATTTACTATTATTTCCCTTTATTGTACGTCGTCGTCTATATTAGATTATACCACGCGTCCACTTCCGGTGCTTAGCGCGTCACAAATTTACTTCTAGTGATTATAAAGCGACATCATAATTGTAAAATCTACGATACACGTTGCTGGCTACGTTAAAGACGAACATTCTCAATTATGACGATACTTTCATACCTTAAATTGATATTACTTTCCAATGTTTTCCTCTAATGAATCATCTCGAAGCTATAAATTATTTGGAGTATAAAATAGCGCGACGCGGCGGCAAAAGCACGGGAGCAGTTGTATCAACAAGGACCACTTGCGCCGCCGAGCCTCCTGCGTCATGCGGCTAATTTCGATACAACACACCATTGAATAATATTACATTCTCATTAACCAAATCTATTATTCACTATCTATATATGCAAGTGTCGCTGACGTTGAACCAAATGTTTTGCTCGGGTGAATGAAATTATAGGATGGTTGAAAAAAAATACAAGGATACAATTGTGTACGTGATTACAGCACACCTACACCAATAGGTGCTCTTTAACTATTAACTTATCCATGTTCATTAACTAGGAGCGATATCAGGATTTCTTTTTATGAAGAAAAAATGAGTTCTTTGGACCTACCTAATATTTAATATGAAGTAGGATACAGAAGAGTAGAAAAGCAAATTAAATATTTAGCCCAAGTGATAGTGTCGAATTGTCTAACCAGTGAACGAAGTTTTGTAATATGCTAGGATAATTTTTAACTGATATTGTAGATAAGAATAATATGTTCAGCACGATGACACAGCGTATAAGCAAACTATGTAGAATTCTGTTAAATCAACACGTGACCTACCTCAAACATGTATTTTATAACTTGTTACATTATTCGTTTTTTGCACTTATCTATATCTTTATAGTATTTTATAACAAATATTTTACTAAAGCAGAGAGATAAGAATAAGAACTATGACTTGGTTAATGTGACGTAAAAGTATGTGGAAATATCAGAATTCATTAACACCAGGAAATTGGGAAATATCAGATGATAACTTTTTGATAATAACATGCAATTAACGTCACGCTAATAGTTGAATTCTATATCAATTACCTTTGATCGTGTATTACAAATAACTGTTATTTGTTGAGTATCAATAAACAAGTACTTACTTGACAGCTAACATAGAGCCTAAAGCCTGTTTGCCTTTTAATGTTTTTGTAATAAATGACATGAATGAAAACAAATTACATTTTTCATTTTGTGTCATTTATCATTAATAAAACAACATAATTTAAAAAGTAGGTATAGGTATCTACTATATATTTAAGAAAGTTGCAAAATTATCTTGTATAAGTATATTGCAACGATAATATAAAAAGAAATTGATGCGACGAATCAAATTTTATGATTACTTATATTATAAATATTAGGGAATTTAAATACTTTTTCATATTGTAATTGAGAATTGTATACACGTTACGATTTTAGTCAATTTTCCAACTTTCTAACCATTCCTGTTTTGATTAGTCAAATCTGTCGTAGGTACCTACTATCATAGTTGATCTTTACTTTCTAATTCATTTTCCAGGCTACAAGTTTATAGGTCTTTGAGATCACAGGGCTCAAGTAATTGACAAAGACGTGCTGATGTTTTTAGTTTCTTAACACTATAATTCAGTAAATAAAATTCATTTAAAATAGCTTGGAAATAATAATCATCTTCCATGTGACAATATAAAAGTACCTACCAAAGTCAAAAGGTGAAACATGTCCAAACATCAATATCATTTTACCGCCTCACTGTAGATTACTTACAATTTAATAACAAATGACTAAATTTGAATAAAGTACATAAATAATATTCTTGTGACTGTTCTGTCTTCTGTAAATGAGGTATATAAACGAAGTATTATAGCATCCATGCCGATACGCGACACACTTCATCTTCGCGTGTCGATGCGCCGGTATAAATTGAACGTAATCTATTAGCTAAACATATTTGATATGGACATACACACGGACACGACTACTGTAACAGTATTGTAAACATCGGAAAAGTACGAGATACATACATGCTTACATTTAATATTATAAAGCGCATTCCACTCTATTGTCCTTACACGCTTTTGTTGCAGGTTAAGCATGGTGGCTTTACATCGAGAGTAAACTTACCCCCCGCCACTTATTGTGTGATACGATAATGTTCGGATTATATGAGAGAAAACAATAACTAACATAATTTTTTTTCAAATTTTTTAATGTTCCGATGCTGAGTTTTCTACACAGTTCCAATCTCATAATAAGAATTTTATTGGTTATAGTCTACCATGCTGGCCAAGTGCAGATTGGCGGATTTCACATATCTTATACAATGGAAAACTGTAATTAGTGCAGGCATTCTCCCGCAGTTTCGTTTTTCTGAGTTATTGCGAATTATTTTTTATCCTTAATACTAGTATATAAAACAGGTAACTTTAAATGTCTTAAAAAGATTTAAACCCATATTCTCGGAGTGAGAGATTGAGGTCCGAATCAGTAAGCTGTCACCGCTTCAATGATTGTTACCGATAAATTAATCTCATATCAGCTACGTTAAAAGAGAAACTATGAAGGCTTATGCCAAAGCACGAACATAAGCTCGTTAAAATTTTCCTCCAGCACTTTTCACCCGTTATACGTAACGGAGTAATTACTATTACTATTACTATTTAAAGTAATGTTGTTACATGTTTTACTGCAGTTGCATTATATCACACAAATTAACTAGTAGATTCCATCTCAGGTACAAAAAATATGACAAATACTAATGTAATATACAAAACCTGAAATGTTTTCAATTTGAATGCATTATAGAAGTACCACTGAGGTAAGTGCAATAAATATCTATATACAGTTTTGCCCTTCAAACGGGCACAATTGGACGCTGTTTGTGCATTATACACCCAATGCTGTTGCATTACGCTGCACTATACATGTATTTTAGATGCCGCGAACTCTCTGTTTCACCTTGACCGAACTTTGCTGCTGTCAAAAGAGAGAATAAACAACATTTATCATAGTCGTAGAGAACATAACGCACGAGTACCCACATACGCTTGAAAAGCAATAATTTGTAATCTGAACTGTTTTGAAATGCATTTACGTCAACGAATAAGATATTGCAGTTGAAATTACATTATAGTTTTGACAACTAAGCAACTATACGAAGTTACGACAATGGCTTAAAAACTTGCCATGACTGCTCTGTCCAAATTTGTACCCGTTGATAAAATAAATATTTGAAATCTATGTAGGTGGGAGTGAGACCCATATTTGGCTTACAACTTTTAAATTCTCAAACCTTTTACCGTCAACTGACGTTCGTAGGTACCATGAGCTTCGTAGTTCTTTGTGAATCTAATAACAACTGGTTCCAGTGTTGCCTTCAATTATTTGATATTTTATTTAGTATGTAATAAATAACATTTATACGATACTTTAATACGTTTATACAGAAGCTTTCAGATGAATGATGAGTCAATGAACAAATAATATGACATTCTGGTTATAGGCAGCCCGTTAATGCAATAGAGTTTAATAGGTAATTATAATTGCTATCCTTGTAATTACGTATAGGTACTTTATTTTTAATACTTTTTAAAATTTTTCGTATTCACAAACATTTTCTAGACATTGCCGCAGTAAATAAATGCTACGTAATATTTTTATAATCTATTGTGATTTTGTTGTTTCTGCTAAGTTAATGTCTAATTTATTCTATAACTTAACACCACTGCGTTTATTTGGTGTTAGAACGTCATATTATAAAGCGCCTTCAAGGTTCAGGAGCACGACGTCACGATGTTATTGGAGCGTATCTCCCCTTGCGTCATACACGACGGGCACGTGCCAGATCTAAGTTTCCAATTACCTTAATCTGGTTACGTTCCAAAATCCTACATACATAATTGTACGCTATGAATGAAAGTAGTTCTTGTAATTATCATTATCACGGTAACAGTCCTAGTAATAAAATTCACCCTCAGTGAATCCAGATTTTCCCAATAGTTTAATAGGTAATTGTGGCGTAACATGGTAAATGTGAATAATTAACGTATATAATTCCAATTGTAACGCATATAATAAAATCTTAAGAAAATATACTCAATGTATCTATAATAATGATAATAATTCTACAAAAATATCAATTGCGGTCCACTTTATTTACTTACTTTTAAATGAGTAATGGACCATATAAGTCTCACAGTTACTATTATCCTTCTTTATAAATGTACAGAATGGTTAGCCGGGATATTTTTGCAATGACTTTGTTTAATTAGTTGGAATCAGAGGGGCTTATCCTTTTTTGCGATGTCATAATGACTGCAGCTTGTGACTGGACATTCTGGGAATTGTGTTATATAAGAAGGTAACATTTTGTAATGTAAGTAGGTAATAATTTATATGGATATTTGTCGTTGTGGGTGACCTATATATATTATAATTGATCGATATAAGATTAGTTTTTCGTAAATACTTGTATTTACTCAAATATGCGACTATGTATCAGTCGATTTACCTAATAAAAAAAATAAAAATAAAAAAAAAAAATTAAAAAAAAAATTAACAATCCTTTTAAAACCATATCACGAAGAATTGTATAAGCAACAATGTGTTGGTGTTATTTTTTTTAATTTTCTTCCCCGATGTATGCATATTGTAATATATTAGGTAAAGTTTCAATAAATGTAATAACGTTACCATTTAATAGATCTATAAATGGAGTGTTGCTAGCGAAACAATTTCTCGGCGACGAGACGCACGTTCAGCCGGTACGTGTGATCTATGCAATTTATGTTCGGTAAAAAACCGAGGAGCAATGAAAATCCGACGCGAGCAGAGTGCGGATGGGCTGCGGCGCGGGCGCGGTGCTGGCGACGTCACGCGAAATCCGGGGTCCCTATAAAAGCAATCGCGACCATTCCAACTATACCATTCGCAAGCTAGCAGTAGACGTCAGTTCACTCGCGTCGATCGCTTCTCGCGCTCTATTCTATTATATCGCTCACTCGTGATCGTGACTTCGTCGCACATACTCGTACGCCATGACCGTTACCAGCAAGATGAACAGCGTTTCGCGCCAGTCCGTATTGAGCCGCTTAGGCCCTGGCGGACTACTCTATGCCGCAAACAAAATTATAGCGGTATGTCATCATAAAATGATCAGTGTTCTAATCCTTACGAGGAAGTGTTACTGTGTTTTGTTATACAATACAGGTGTTTTCAACGGTTATTTTCATTGTTCTCAGGTTGCTTCCGGAAAAGATGAGGAGCGTTGGCGTGGCAAAGATGAAGGCGCTCTTTTCAAGCGTTGGAGACGTACCACATCCGTGGAGCCCGTTTCCGCCGCTGCGCCCGCTCCTGCAGCACCTGCGTCGCAACCATCGGATTTACTCAAGCTTTTAGCTATTGTAAGTACTATATAATTACATTTTGAGATCCATTACAAATAAATAACCTGTAATAAATAAGTGAACTAAATACAAACCGGAAGATATTAATACTAAATTACTGAAGTTAATTTGTAATAAACTGCCCTTATTAATTTGTTATTTTTGTATAAAGCTTTCAATTTATTAGATACAATATAATTATTTATTAACAACTTTGTGTGAAAAATAGTAGTAGATATAAAACAAATAGTTATGTAAAATACTTGCATTCATACTGGGTAGTTCTCGGCGTAAGCTATTTTTATTAAATATCTTTTATTTTATTCTGCAAACAAAATGTAATTATTAATCTAATTTTATCTAAACTCTTGTTACAGACCGCGGTAGAACTTTCGGTGCCAATTACCGGCTCGTTGTTGAAAACACGATCGTCGGAATGGTTCCAGCTGTCGGGCCACCCTGGCTCGTTGGCTCCTGCTGGCCCCGGCACCGTGTGGAAGCGTCGCTCCGACGGCGATCATCCATCTCACAACCCCGAACGGGACGCTTATGAAGCACTAGCCGCTTGTCCGCATATGCGCAATGCTATCCCACGTTACTATCGGGAACTGGAGTATGCTGGAGAAAATTTTATTGAACTTCAAGACTTACTACACGGGTTTCGCGATCCTCACGTCATGGATATCAAGATGGGCACTCGCACCTTTCTCGAAGAAGAAGTCAGCAACGCTCGTGCTCGCTCAGACCTTTACGAGAAAATGGTGCGGCTGGACCCCAATGCCCCCACCGAAGCGGAACACGCAGCGCGTGCAGTAACTAAGTTGCGTTACATGCAGTTCCGCGAGCAACAATCATCGTCTGCAGAGCAGGGATTCCGTATTGATGCGGTGAAACTGCCAGGACGGCCACCTCTTACCGATCTCCAGAAAGTACGAGAACCACGGCAACTAGCAGCCACGATAGCCAGATTTTTGGGCCATGACGAACGTGCTCGTCGCGCCATTGCAGCTCGCCTCCGCGAAATCAGGAGCCATTTCGAGAAATCTGAATTTTTCCGCAACCACGAAATTGTCGGTAGCAGTATATTTATCATCTACGACGACGAACGCGTTGGAGCATGGCTGATCGATTTCGCTAAAACGCGACATCTACCTGAAGGTATGCAAGTCACACATCGCAAGCCTTGGGAACAAGGAAATCACGAAGAAGGTTTTCTGTACGGGTTGGATAGACTTATTGAAATGATAGAAACAGCAAAATTGTCAGAAGCTACAGAAACTGATGTGTCGCGTTGAACAGTCCGGGATGAGACTCCCTGGACTCGCCCCACGGTTATAGTACCGCTTGCTTAGCCTGCGCCCCTTTGTGCCATTCTCCTTGCGCCCGAACTAAGCCATGCAGATGTGCAGTAAAACGCTTGTGTTTGTGCATATGAAAGACGCGATCTATTTCGCCCAGTAATTGCATCTAGTCCTTAATTGTAATTAAATATAGTGTCATGATTTCTACTAAGATGTTTTATTTTCGTGTCCTTAACATGACAAAAAATGCAACTATTTACATAATACATATATTTATGTAGTGTCTATTACACTGTAACTATACAAATGAGTAAGAAGTGTTACTAGTTGATTCCGCAGACGTTGTATTGATTTAGACAGGTTACATTACATATACCCCCTCAAAATTTACTGGTTATGTTAAATAATAATATGTTAAATTCAATTTTAATTGTTAAGTACTATTAATTGTATATAGACTGTAGCTATTGTAATGTTCTTACTTACTACTGCTATCGCAGTAAATTGGATTATTAAGTGAACCACAGCTATTTAATGCATCAATTAACCAGTGCCACAAGGGTTTTAGAGCTTATTATTTAGCGTATTAAGGATCCCATTGTTAAAACGCGACGACAAATTATACTCGTAATTACAATTGAACTGTATCTATGATTTCAAAATAACTATATTTTCTCATGTGTTATCGATATTTACACGATAGTAATACACAAACTTTTAAAATTTTTGTCTTTGTTTATCCCGGCTAATCTCGAAATCGGCTTAACCGATTGTAATGGGACTTTCACTGTAAGATAGAAAAGTTTATCAGGCTAACATATAAGCCAATTTTTATCCGGAAATTTTCACGGGATTAGGATTTACGCGGGTAAAAATATGTATTAAATACGTATACAGAAATATATATTTATTCAGTTGTATGGAGGCGATCTTAAGAACACCTAATTAGATATAAGAGGGTCATGTGTAAATGATGCTGGGATATTTATTTTTGATATTCCTAGTTTATCCGATATTATTACAGAACACGTGATGTTTGGTACGCCACCTACAACACAACTATAAAAGACAGTTCACATAAACACTTAATTTTGTCAGTATCAGCTCTAATAATAGTTTGAAAATATGAAACCTAGCAAAACAATCGATAAATTCATCTGGAAAGTCTTATACGGACAAAATATTATAGCATTATGTAAAGTTGCGTTATAAACTTAAATATTACACAGGTGTACAAGTAATTACTTACGATAAACTACAGATAAAGTTTGAAGCAATTAAAAAAATTAAGAAGATACTCAAGTTTATTTATAAGCTAGTATTTAAATTTAAAATTAACTTCCTAAGAAACATGACAAATAATATATAGAATTAAAATCGACGTCACGATTGTTATTCTAAGCAATACAAAATATTAAAATACAACATGTTAAGAGTATCTAGATCTACAATCCACTTAAAATGTTAAAGTTACTAACTTTAATTAAAACAAAAAATTTAAAGTATTACGTGAACTTTCAGACTGTTTATGCAAAATTACAACAGGAATTTTTAGGAATCCAGAGAACTATAGAATAGTGTGCGGATTGTTTCAAGTTGCTTACTTTTTTTATTCTATTTTCTGCATATAAAAATGAATAAAATGAAATAGACAAATCGAGTTATATTTTTTGTGATAATTGTCATAGGTAGTCATGATGGCAAACTCAATAACTGAGTATGGACAATTGAAGTCATTACAACATAGTATTACACTATCATTCTAAACCAGTATTGACCACTGTTAATTTTCAACAATTTCTTTAATGTCGCGGGCAATACAATTTTAATACAATTGTAATTTAAAAACAGAATGATATAATGTCCTAAGATGACCACAAACATAATGTGACATGAATGAATTATAACATTCAATAATATTTATTTAAATTAACACCTAGACATAACTAATACATGGCATAAGTGGTGGTTTAATTAAAAATCTTATCATAAAAATACTTATGAATAATATAACAAAACTACCAGAGTTATGAGTCGACCATAGTAATATTTTTCTTAGCTTTATTCGATTTGCAACTGTTTACCTTTGTTGCAAATCTTAGGGAATTAAGAGTCTCATTGAAACATTCATCGAATTGGTTGATATTGACCAACATAAGCGTTTTTGAATTACCACCGAGACTGGGCATCAAGAGATGAGTCAGTTTAGAATTTCTGTATGGGATATGAGACTGATTTGTTTGTAAAGACAAAATCACCTTGGACAACTCAGACAAGGATCTATTGATGTGTTTAGTTTCATCCATTCTTTGAGTTGTTTTCCCACTCTCTGAACCTGCCAGGTCTACCAAATTCAAATTACTTGTAAATTTCTCTTTCCGTTTTTCATTAATTGCTAATATCTTAATTTGGGCCACGGAATGAGATCTCGAGCTACGTTCATTGTTCAATGTAGCTGCTGTTTGTCTGTTACGTTGAGCAAATAACAAGAATCTGATGAATTCATGAGAGTTCTTAACTTCCTCTTCTTTTAATTTAGACACATACAAATCTGTGCCCTTTGAGTCAACCATCTTAATCTCATGGCTTTCCTGGTCCTTACTTGCATTTAGCAGGTCATATATAACTTCATTATATATTTCAAGGAAGGATGCTTTGATAGTCAACTCCCATCCCATTCTCTTCAAATCTTCCATACAAGTAAATATCATATTTATAGATCGAGGTACAATACCATATTTTTCAACTCCACAGCCGCCTTCCATAGTGTATGTCTTCCCAGAACCAGTCTGGCCATATGCAAAAATACAAACATTATAACCATCTAAAGCTGACTGCACCATGGGAGAAACCTCTGCAAAGACATCCTCCTGAGAGGAATGTGGAGTAAAAATGCCATCAAATGTAAACGAATGTAATGATTTGCCTCTTCTGGCAGAGTTTAATAACTCAATTTTTTCAACTTCTATTGAACAAGCATCCAGAACATTTAGGTTATACAAAGGTTTAGATATTTCTGCATCTAAAGGCGGTCGTACTCTACAGTAAACACGGATATTTCCTTTCAAATCCTGGACAGTATTTCTCAAAATTCTCTGTTCTTTGTACATAGTTGCTAAAATATTTTGTAATGCCTCTGTGTCAATATTATATTTAGTAATGGTATCCTGTGCTTCCTTATGGTCAAATTGTAATTGGTCATATTCAATTGATCGTTTTTTTAGGTGATCTGTCAACACTCTTAATGCTTCAGCTTCTTCTTTGAGACTTCTATAGGACCTTGATAGTTCATTATTTTCTTCATGCAATTTATCTAATTGTTCAGATTTTAATTTCAAGCTGTTAGTAACATCCTCTAATAATCTACTTTTGTTTTGCAAATCTTCATTTTCAAGTTTCATTATCTCTAATTCTCGCTTAATAGAGTCCAATTCAGTTGATTTAGCTTTTTGATCTTTTAAAACATTGAGTAACTTTTCTTTTAAGATATTCTGCTCATTAATGCTACTCTCCATTGTTTCCTTATTTTTTTCATTTTCTTCATAAATTTCTGAGTATTTATCTTTGAGATCATTTAATTCACATTTAATAGCTTTATGTTTATCAACTAAATCATTGAATCGTGCCTTATAATCATATGGTGGGATTTTAGGAGCTACTGTAGAAGGTTTTTTCTCATGTTTGGTAACTTTAGAAGGCACAGTGACAGAAGTAGGAGCTGTGGCTGCCCTCTTCAGTCGCGGTGCAGGTGCTACGGTAGTCCCATCCTTACGAAGAGGCTTAGTATGGTTTAAAAGTAGATTCTTCTTTTCAGCGTCACTAAGTGTGTTGCCAATAGTTCTTGTTATGGTTCGTGTATTTGATAAGCCGGGCCTGTTTTCTTTTGTGGCATTTGAGGGCAGTTTTGGAATGCGCGACATCTGTAATATCAACAAATGTGAGATTTATTATATCCTCATTTAAAATGTTATTCTATTTTTAAAAGGTAAATTTTTTTCTAGACAAACACACACTTTATATAGCACTTAATACACACGTCAGAGAGATTATTACATTAATGAAAATTTAGGTTTTAACAACAAAATAACTACATAAACTATTTTTGGTAACGTTATGGTACGAATTAGACGTTATTTTAGCACTATGTATACGAAGTGATTTAAATGAGTAAATTATAGGTATTTCAATGACTACAAACCGTTATATTTGTAAACACTGCATCAAATTATTAGAAGTTTACAATACACAATTTTTACTTTAATTGTCAAATCTCCCCAACTTTCAAAACGAACATGCAATTCAAAATTCGAACAGTTGCTACCGGCTATGAAAGACGCTTAGCTTAGGTCAACAAGTTGCCATATTGAAAAATATGTGCTAGTTTGTGTAGCGGGTATTTTTTTAAACTTCAGATAACATGTTTAGAATAAATTACATTACACATTTTAGTTCAAACATATATTAATATAGAACTTATCAGAAGCAAGAAATCATTGTATAATTTTATTAATTATTATGGACTCTTCTGACATTTGATAACAGTGTTTTGAAGTTGTTGGACAAAAAATAGGTATGAACAAATTGTTATGTTTGTTAGACAGGTGGACTGTGGTCCTTACATTTATTTAAAAAATATTATAGAGATAATCATTATCGACCGAACGCTGTAAATAATATTTTGTGGGACAATATTTATTTTAATGATATAAGATAAATGCAACGTGTATATTTTTTTTACTTATCTGGAACGAACATTATAGGGTGTATCAACATTCATTCTATACGTGCATTTGCCATTCGTATTAAGTCGATTGAAGATCGTAACAATTATGTTTCATATTTTCAACTAAAAAGACTAATTCAAAGTTTCATAGGTTTTTATATTTTACATTTATCTATATATACAGATACACATAACATATAATGCGCCATATGTATACTTCAATAGGCAACACTGAGAAAAAAAAATGTCAAATTGCCATTTTCTGGCTTAGTTGTTTCAAGTGTGGTGTGGCTACGATCTAGAATACTGTGTTGTTTTTACGGTGTATTTAGTTATTAGAGCATAGGATAATTCTATATTAAGTAGTAGGAACGTTCATAGGTACTATAGTATATGAGAAATTTGTAGTGCTTATTACAATAGTATTGTTAAACCTGTTTATCACTCATTGACGGATGTCCTTGTGCTTTTTTGCGAGAACCGGAGTGGCGGTAAATTTAACTTTTGATACAATAAAATTGTAATATGTGAATTATTTTACAATGGGCAGTTCTGAAGAAAATGTACTTGCTTGTGATAATAAAAGTGAAATAGCTAACAATGAAAACGAAACGGGCGATGTTTCGGAAAATGAGGTAATCGAATCATTAGATCAATCTTTAAATATAAGCATCAATGCAGACCCGCCTGGCGGCGACGCTAATTCTAAGGAAGGAGATCCAGCCAGTTTGTGTGTCAAGAAAACGAAAAAAAAGTCTCGTCACGGTAAGAAAAATCATGTGCCTGCTAAAGATAGTGCCGAAAGGGCCGCGGTCAGGAGGGTCCATCAGAGCACAAAATTTAAACAGAGCAGGAAACGTGCACAAAGCTTTCCTTCTATATCAAAATTTTTTCTTCCTTATAAGCGACCCCGTAAGGAAGTTTTTATTCCGCCTACGAAATTCCTTCTCGGGGGCAACATATCGGATCCTTTAAATCTAAATAGCTTACAGGATGAGGACATAAATCGGGCTATGAATGCAGTCACACCTGAGTCATCGCCATTGCCAACACCACCAAGGCACAAGGCAAAAATTGATGTAATAATTCCACCAAATATCAGAGACCCGTTAAATTTAATGGAGCCCCTAGATAATGAAGAATATGAGAAGAGGCTCGAGATGCAGCAGAGAAAACCTCGCAAAAAGCCTAGGCTAAGGCGTCGCACGACTGAAAATGTTACACCTGCAGTAGAGGTAACAGTTCTGCCAGAAGAAGGTATTAAAGAGCCTTCTCCGCCGGAGCCTTCAACATCGAAATCACGTAAGAGATCATGCAGTGAAAGTGAGAATAGCAATCAGAAACAGAAGGACAATAAAAAATTAAGGCGCATGGACTCTTTAGATAAAATAGTGAGCCCGGTAGTGCCCCAGCCTGGTGCATGGATGAGAGCGCGTCCGCAGCCCCGTACAGTGGTTCCGGATCGGCCTGCTTCTCCTCATCGTGCTAAGCTAAAGAGCTTATCTGAAGGTGAACAAAAGTTACCGACATTTCATGCCAAAAATTCAAGGTACCAATATGGCAACTATGACAGGTATGTAAATTGATTTAAAAATGAAAACCTTCATTGATATTATTGACATACAGAATATAATGAAAATGAAAGTAACTGGACTTCATAGAGTGAGAGCTTCATGTTAATAAAAATAACTGTTAGATAACTTAAAACATGTTCCATTTATCAGTAATGTAGGTATGAATTCTTGTATTAGTGTTAATGTTTCTTACATCCCTTGATGTGTAAGAAATTTCTGAAAGATTCTGCTAATAATTTACTATCAAGTATTGGACAACTTTTGTACAGTTTTGTAAAGAATACCTACTGCATTGAGAAATTAAATAATTTTTGAGTACAAATAAATTTTTAGCTTGTGGTGGTTTTTTAGCTAGTTATCTTGGTTGTATTTTGGGTGTCATATATAAGATGTATTCAAAACATTTTGAAGAACTAATGCTAAGAGTTTCTTCAACGGGTACCATATTGTCATAAGATATGCAATAAAAATATGAAAACTAACTTTCTAAGTGTAATGTGTTTATATTTATTAGCCAAGTTATATAACATTTTTTTGTTATTTAGACTAATGTTAATTGTTAGATACATTAAATGAAATTTGTGCCCTTTCAGATACTATGGTTACCGCAACTTGAATGCTATGATGGACATTCGCCTGCAGGTGTTTGAAATGCATCGGCATCTATTCCAGAGCAAGGATGTATTGGACATTGGTTGTAATGTGGGCCACATCTCAATTGCAGTGGCCCGTACTCTTGGTGCTAAGTCTGTAGTTGGCATAGATATTGATTCAGTGCTTATAGGTAAGAACTTATTTGTTGTATATTCATGAATGTTATAAAATGTCGAATTTTCAGTGCTTATATCTGAATATTGTATTTAGCTATCTATTCTGCTTTGTCTATGGTTGACTATATGTATATGTACATATATTTGTGTATTTATGTATGTGCATATCCAAGGTATTAATCATACCCAGTTTCTAAGGTTGAGTATGAATGTAAATTATGCCTTTTACTGCCTTTTCATAAAAAATTATTTGTGGAACACTTGGTTTATAAATTTATTTTAAGTCATATGAAATTAAAATTTAAACAATTGTCATTTCAGGGCGAGCTAGAAAAAATCTCAAGTCATTTGTACCGGTTCCACCCGAAATTCCCAAGGCAGACGATGAGAAGAAGTCGGAACTAGGTGAAGATAAGAAATTGGAATGTGATAAGTGCAGGGAAGAAAAATGTGATGATTGTAGCAACATAGATATAGATCAAAAGCCAGACAAAGATGATGATTCCAAGAAGAATTTGACTGGCAGAAAAGTTAGAAGGCCAAGGAAAAACCGTAAGGCGGTTAACAAACAAGAACATGGACAGTTTTTCTTCCCCACATCTATGTCAATGCTCTATGGCCCACTGACTGCACCAACTCCGGTTCCAGAAAGCACTCAAACATTCCCATACAATGTAACATTTAAACAAGTGAGTTATTTCCAGATACTTAATTATACAATGTCCGTCCTGTTCATCCTGTAAACAAAGAAGCGGGACAGTTTCCAGTCATTTAATATTACTAGTCACATGTCACAGTGAAGTTCACAAACCTCAACTACCTTCTATTTGAGTGAGATACATATTAATTTTATATCACTCTAATGACCGAAAATGACGAAAGCTACGCAATATAAATATATTTTTTGCATACTATTCTACATTATAATAGTACATATTTTGATCATATTCTATATACAACCATAGTTGTATTAGAAATAAAATAAGATATAAATTCCAATTAATTTATTATGTTACATGCCACAATTTCTGCCTAATTTTGCACACATTCTGGACTAGCACTAAAAGAAAATCCAGAGAAGTAAAACTGATAAAATATATATGAAATTATTCGTAAATATTAATTAATTTGTAATATAAACAATATATTTAGCTTCAAGATCATTAAATGTTACCTCTCATTATAAGCCTGCAAGTGAAGAATAATTAACATTTCTAAAATACGTGTGATCTAATGGAAAAATGTGGATTGAGTGGTCGTTTGAGTTAAAATCATTTTTCAAATAAATATTTGTCATAGTAGAGATTAATTCAACTCTGGGTCTTTGACATTTTTGAATAGTTCGATGTTGATTAAAGTGTGGATAATTTCAGGGCAACTATGTGCCCCGAGAGGATTCGGCGGTCGCTGCGGGCGTGGAGAGCGCTCAATTCGACTTGATCCTGTGCTTGTCCACCACCAAGTGGATGCACTTGAACTGGGGCGACGCGGGCCTCAAGCGCGCCTTCCGCCGCATGTTCGCCGACCTACGTCCGGGCGGCAAGCTGGTATTGGAAGCGCAGAACTGGGCCAGCTATAAGAAGAAGAAGCGTTTAACGGTACGTTTATCGTTTATCTTGTTACATATTATCAATTGAAGAAAACAAAAACGTCATAACCGAGAACCGTATTGTAACATATTGTGTGGGACTGTAAGTTACGAATTTATGTTTTTTACTTTTTAAAATATCTTGCTTTGTGTGTTTACGACGTATACTTTTCTTCCGTCGATATAGTGACTCCGTTTAAAACGATATACCTATAAAAACACAAGAACTTCTGCTGACAGAAGTAATGTAGTAAGTGCTTTAGTAATTTATGAAATATTTATTTTTAACAAGTGTAATTCAAGTTTATATAATACTTTAATATATAAACTTTCGTTAATATCGGCCCAACCGTTCTGGGCCTTAGCCAGATCAAATAGACAGCTAGACACCAAACATTTTCAGAACTAATTTGTTTTTTGTTAGGACCGTAATTAGGCATTGCCTAAAAAGTTGTTATTTTAAGATAATAAATAGATAACGATATTATATCAGTATAGATATCTGGCTTCAAATCACATTTGTAATAGTTGAAAGTTAATATAAATGTCTATAGATTGAGATTGGACAATGCTGCCATGGTGAATAACTACAAAAGCCAGTATTGTGGTGATAGTAGTAAATAATAGTAAAAATAAATGTACTTTGAGTGACTACTGTATAAAAACCATAGCAGATCTGCGAGGAGAATTATTTGGCATTCAGTGCTTTTTACCTCCGTCATTAGTGACCTGGCATAATGACACAATAGTAATAGTATAGAAATATTGTAAAATTATTATAATGAATGTAACATGGACCTTGATTAATTTTTATGTTTTTACTTTTTTCTAGCCCACTATCTACGAGAACTTCAATTCAATCGAACTATTCCCTAATAAATTTCGGGATTATCTGCTGTCACCGGAGGTCGGATTTAGCAAATGTTGCATACTTGGAACGCCGCAGCACGCCAGCAAGGGTTTTCGTCGTCCGATCCAATTGTATGTGAAGGGTGACTTCACGCCGAGCAAGGCGTGCTGGTCGGACGCGTACGCGCCGTCGTCCCATCACAAGCCCGAGGCCGAGCCGCCCCGGAGGACGGTGTACGCGCCGGTCGCGCCCGCCTACGGCCCGAGCGACGACGCGCCCTCCTGCGGAGCCGCCACTCCGTACTCGCCGAATCTGGACTGCTGTGCGGACGATTCGCCCTTTTATAACCCCCGCAGCGACTCGTATGCGCCGTCGTACTTGCCGCCGCGGCCGACAGTGTACGCCACGCTGCCGTCTCCGCTGGGCAGCGCGTCGCCCGCCGCGTCGCCGGCCGCGTCCCCCGCACCTCACGCGTCCCCCGCGCCCGACCCGATGTCGGCCCGCGGCTTCCCGCCTCCCGAGCGCTTGTGCGAGGACTAAACTCCACACACTGGATCTTCCGCCTTTCTTTTAACCTTGTAAATATCAGTTACATCCCCTAGGATTATGTTCTGATAGGCTGAAAATATTTTATAATATTATACCTATTCGTAATGTCACACTGGTTTTTATTTATGCATGTTTAGACGAAACCTGATATTTCCACAATCGTACCATTAAACGTAAGGTGTTTAACGTTGTTTCTGTGCACTTTACAGTTATTGTTTAGGTAAATTAAATTACTTACGTAAAGACAATTCAATTTATATTATTCCGTAGATTTAGTGATTTGAACCTGATTTCTGATTAAAGTATTGTGGAATTTATTGAGCGCAGTTTGCCATAACCTGCCCGATTTTGAAATATTACAACATATTGTGTTACTATTAGTGTATTATTTGTACAAATATTATATTGAATATGGTTTTCTTGAAGTGTTCCGTATGTGGCAATAAAAATTCACTAAGTAAATTTGACAATATTTTATCTTAATACTCGCAATACTGGTTGATGATTTAGAGTTATAAAACTAGTAACGCGTAATGGGGGTAGGTAGGTGCTCTATATTCTGCTACGTAGCATTACCACCACAAGATTCGGTGTGTTTTGACGGATGTGGTATATAACAAGAAACAATTTAGTACAAATATTATCCGAGGCTTCCATGCTAATACTTAAAACCATAAATTATCTGAACCCGTGGACTCCTAACGGTTGGTCACGAATCATTAAACATAAATTGGAAAAAAAATAGACGTGCTTCACTTCGCATAAAATAGATACTTGTCATGAGCAAATTTTACATTTACAGACGGCAGGTATCTACCTAATAAATATGCAACAAAACAAAAAGTAAGTTGAGAACAATTAAAACGTTATTATAAATATATTTAATGTACTGAACCAATTAGTTGAGATGAACCGATAGTGAGACAATTTACAATGCAGCTATTACTTTGCATTGGTACTTATTCCTATAATTGAAACAACACATTGAAAAAAGATTATAAAATGAACAGATCACAGCGGGAGGCAAAATGTTGTTAAAAAAGAATATTAAATTTATAGTGACCAACAGAATGTAGCGTATATTGTATGTGTAACTGTACCGCTTTCGAAACAGCTTAAAAATGTTGTTTAGTTTGTCTTCATTTTATGTATGAAAAGTTTTTAAGTAATAGTTAAATGCCTAGTACTTTGTCTTTATTTATATATTTTATATAGAAAACATCCCAACTAGGCTTCATGGCGTAATATAAAGCCATGTCTAACAGAAATACCTACATTAATTTTATTTCCACGCCAGTTTACATAAGAATATTTTGTAATATTAAGGTATATTCCGCTCTTGGATGATAGATAGCTTTTCCTTTGTGAATATATGTCGATGTCAGGCTGCCAAGGTCCTTCTACCTTTTTTGCTTAGTTTTACGCCACCAAATTGTAAGATGCGCAATAAACTACTTCGTTCCAATGATTCTAACATGCTATAACATTGTTAAAATTTTTTTACTGACTATACTTTCGATCATCTCGAGGTAAGTTGCAAACATTAGATTCGTTTTTTTAATGGTTCAGTTTATAAGAAGAAATCTAAGAGTTCTTTCATATAAAACTGGTCGAAAACAACTTATTGTGATCGTTTTAAAATAGTATTTTAGTTATTACTTGTAACGAGAGGATGCTTAAGCGCCAAATTTGTGAACGAAACAGCCGATGTGTGGTAGCAATAATGCTCTACTTGCCGGTCCTAATGAAAAGATCCTAAGTACCATAATATGCTAATTATTTATAACACTATATTATTGTTCTTATAGAATAAGTTATGATCGTTTTAAATTGTTACAGCATTCAATTCTGATGATATTGGATATGAAATTAAATTTATTATACATACAATATAACTAGGTTAGAGCTGCAAATAACTCTATGAGTATCAGTTGCAAATTGAAATATACAACCTAACAACTGTATTGCCGCAACAGTGTGCAATAACTTACAGTAATTGAAATATGTACGCAATGATTATTGAAGTTTCTTATTTTAGAAACAGTTGAGTGGTTTTTATGAATTATAATAAAATTTTATTCACATTTCTAAATTTTATTATGATCTTATAGGTCTCAGCTTTTGTGAAATAAATAAAATACATAGTTGTGCAAGATTGAGTATTAATAAGTTACAGAAAATAAACTATTTTACATATGTAGGTACATAACTTATGTACCTACGTATGTGCCCACTGGATAGTCTTCCGTTTTACTACGTAATGTACTTGCCATTGGCCTGTAACATTTACATATATACTATATACAAACAAAATACCTATACCCAGTATGTCATATTATATAACTATGTGATATAATATAACTTGAAACACAGTTGACATGTAGAGCAGCGGCGGTTCGGTACGGGTACATATACATAGTGGAAACAAGACGAATGTTTCAATCTTTCAATAATTGTAATGCAAATCTGATTTGACAGATGTTATACAGCTGTTCGCCGATCGATAGCATTCGATCACTTCTGAAAACACTACGGATATCCTGATTTATATGTACAATCAACATGTATATTGCTACGTACAAATCGGCATTTACATTATAGCTACATATACCATTTTCTTTATTCTTTAAGTTTTATGCTTACAAATATTCGTGAATTATTGATATTTAATACTTCAGGTGAACTGCTATAAATTCACCCCTCCTAATGGTTCAAGGGACGCGGGTCGGGTGTGCTCTCGACCAATCAATCAACCAGTCGGTCGCTGTCCGTCGACATGTACAAAACAGTAAAGGGACTGAGTGACTGACCTAGAAATCAAGTCAGTCAGTACTATTAGATTTTAAAATTCTAATATCTTTGAATGCACCTTAAATAGATCTTTAAATTACTGGGGGACAATTCCACACACGGCTATCCGATCCCAATTTAGGCAATTTAATGCCTGTCTTATGGTGACCGGACAGCTGATAAACATACATACATATATACATACAATATAGTACTTATATAGACATTTTTATTACGCCCAGACACAGAACAAACAAATGCTCATCACACAAATGTTTGTCCTGGGTGGGAATCGAACCCACGACTTCCGGTTTTGCAGTCAGGGTCTCTAACCACTCGACCACGAGGCCAGTCAAGAAGACGCAATTTCACTACTCATAAATTTTAACAAAATCTGAGCTAACAACTTCCTGAAAGAGTCCTAATGCAGATTTTTTCTTATTTTAAAAAGCATACGCCACTCGAAATTCCTACTCAATCTTATCACTTTTGGAACTGCTGGTCAAAATGGGTGAAATTTATTACAAGAAAACATGATTAGAAAACAGTTTCGGACTGATTTGAGATCAGTAGAACGCTTACGGATTTCGTATCTATTTTCCTCTCTGTTAGCGTTATCTCAACATGTCGGAATTCTCTTCTTCATATTTCTTTTCAACAACCACATTCACCTCATTGTTTATCTCCTCGCATACCTAACCATCAAATTTCGTGATCCATCTTATATTATTCTTATTCTTGCCGTGAGACTGTCTTCTTACCTTATCTGTAGTTTAAGAATTATTGATAAAAAAGAAGTGTTTAAGTTTAGTTTCAGTTTCTTAGCAGTAAAGAGATATGAAAATACTTATAAGCTTATAAAACTCTACATTCAAGCGGGTGGAATACCCACCTCTTATTTTATAATCCCCGCAACTATTCGTCGGGCTATTTAGCATGTTGCCAAGTTGTACCGTTGGAATATTTAGTCGTATAGTATAATAAGTCTACATAAAAATTTCGTAGTTACTTAAGCTGCGTGTAGGTACTTCTGAATCGCGTAGGTGAATTGTGGTGTTGACCTTTGCGGATTACGAGTGGCGTATTGGAGTCTGCATGGAAATTACATTCCCGTACCTATTAAAGCAATTATATTCACTTATCCTTCTGCATAAGAATTTAATTCGTAATTAAACCAAAATCAAATGCTTTATGTCCTCCAAATTGCGCACTTCTAATTAAATACCGTTTTATTTCCTTTTTATCTAGTATTACAATATTAAATTTTGAATTCGTGTAAAAGTATTATTAAAA
The DNA here is from genome assembly GCA_018246895.1 of Aspitha aspitha aspitha. Lineage (NCBI taxonomy): Eukaryota > Metazoa > Arthropoda > Insecta > Lepidoptera > Hesperiidae > Aspitha > Aspitha aspitha. The sequence continues at coordinate 22,520 of DWGJ01000301.1, forward strand.
ATTCCACTTTCATCTTCCCCCTTTTAAATTTTCACTTACTTTCTTAATGAGCCAGTAAATAAATAATGTTTTTTATAGACATTTTAAAATGACGAATTTATCAAACTTTGATCGCTAAAGTCTATAAAAGTAGTAAGATACAAACGACATATTTATTTAAAAATGGTGAATGGTGGTGTATAAATTTACACGGTGAACAAGACACGCGCGAAAAACATAACCCTCTTCTTACAGTCGGGTATAAACGGGTGCAATAATTATTGTTGCGTTCAACAACTTATGACGCCTATACACCACCGGCAAGTGCCCGCGATAACGCGCCGACCCTTATCACTAGGGACTCCTTACCGTTCGTCATAAATTTTATCACTCCGATGAACGGACGAAACTGAAGATCTTCTTTTTCGGCTCTTCTCTTCCACAAAGTTAACGAGCTGTGAACTGGCGAGTTATGCTCTGGTGTCTATTTTTTCAGTCACACACACAATCACTTAAAAGGTAATCATACACTTAAACTTTTTGTTTCGCTGACGGCACGAGCGTATGATTTAAATGTTACATATATATTTCACGAAGATATATTTGGCACAGTTTCTTCGATCTAATTTCAGTAAAACAAACTAATACCTAAATTTAATACGTAAAATAAATAAGCTAACCGAAAGTTCGCACAAAAGTTTTCGAAAAGTGTCCACGATAAATTAAAAATATTGAATTGAGCAAAGCTATAATACTAGGGCAATTCCTAATCGGGAGACGGTTTGAGGTTGTTCTAGTGTTGCCGCGCGCTGCGTCTGAAATGTCAAACGATGCGGCGAGCGGCGACGCGCGATAAGCGATGCGAGCGCCAAGTTAATCGGCAGTCGCTCGCCTGGCGGCCAGCTGGGGACTGCGCCGGTGACACTAGCTCCGGTGGCGAGGCTCGCCGCCGCCCGCCTCGCCGCCGCAGCGCAAGCGCCCGCCGGGGATCGATACACCCCGCCCCAACCACTGCCACTCCCGCGGGGGGTGCTCTAGCCCACACACGCATTCGTCGCGATGCTCATACTTAAGACATGCCCTCTCTTCTGGTGCCTCTTGATTTTAATATATCCTCTGAAACAAACATTAAATGACGAGAAAGCATAAAAAGGCGTATACGTTTCATCTTAATTTTTTTTAAGTAAATATATCAATAAAATGTTATATGTACTTATATGAAAAGGTTTGTTTTTGTAAAAATTAAAGACCCTTAACGTTGCCAACGGATGATAACATTTTTTTGTGAAAATCTAAGTTCTCTTCAATATTAAGAGGCAAATTTCTTATTTTCTCAAGAACTGTTTATGAAACGTCACATCCTTGGGGAATAAAATAATACAATCTTTTATAACATAAGCACTAACGAAAAATCTTTGTATTGCTGCTAATTACTGCTCTATAAAGTACGTCTAAACTGTTGGCGTAATTGGCACAGCGTAACGTAAAGTCAGAGTTAAATGAATTCATTTTACTAGCGAATCGCAAAGAGAACGATAACTTGGCAGCATAAATCGGCGCCAGTACTCGAGGATCCCTTTCGACCACGGCCAAATGTACGAGTATTCGTTTTCTTAGGCAACTTGTCGGAGAGAGGAAGACGTTGGTACCACAGCCGCTTGCAAACAAGACAAGTTCGAGTAGCGTAATGAAGTCTCTAGCGCCACCAGTATGTATAAAGAAATCTTAGACTATGAAAGATCTAGAGAGCGAGATCCACATACATCAACCAAACGTAGCCAAGGTGCGTCCAACAGTAACAGGTGGGACAGATTACAGAGATAAAAATTTTATATATAGTCGAACGTAATTTATATATAAGTATGTGCATTTTTTACCTGAATTCATTTCCCCGAAGTACTGCAATTTGTTAGTTATAGCCTCATTTGTCCTGTCCCACTTACCTATCTAATTCATTTCTCTAAAAATTACGATAAGTAATAAAGAAATAAAAAATAACACTCAGAAGTAATGAACTTCTAAATGCAATTATCTATTACCTATATGAAATATATGATGATAAAATAGCAGACTATTGGCACAATAATTACAGTGTTTCGATAAATGATTTAATACCCAGTAGCTTAAGGCTTGTTCTTAATTACTGGTCAAAGAGCAAGTTGTAGGTTTTCCTCAAGTTAATTAACAATGAGTCGGTGTTGTAGGATTTCCTGGAGATAATCGTCCATATATACATATATTTAGAATTTTGTGACTGCTAGAAAGGGTATAATAAATAATGTATATACATCTATATATATTAATAAATAAAGTCCCCAGTCTGTATGTGAGCGATTTTCTCAAAATCTACTGAAAGGATTTTTCCACGGTTTTATACTAAACGATAGTACCTACAACTCTTGAGGAAGGTTTTAGTATATGGTACAGTACGGTTTGATGTAAATTGACTGAAATATAACGATTACTGTTGAAGAGGTCATGTGATTTATCCTAGGATTCCTGCGGGTAGATGTTTACGTAGGTACAGTATACATAGATTACAAATTCGTTTAGCACACATGTACAAGTTGAAGTTACAAATGGTGCAAGAATGACACCTTGAATAAATTCCAAATATCGAATCTTTCATATGTCACGTATTTGAGATCGGAATTCTCTAGATCCAACATCTGGTACAACCAGAAGTTACTGATATCGTGCAGGAATTTTAGTCTCGAATAAAACTTGGTGAAATGTGCGAGGTACGTATGTATGCTTTAATGTTTAATGCATTGCCAATGTTATTCGGGGTATTAAAAAAATATTTAACATTAAGAGATTGCTTCCTCTATTTTCATTGTAGTGAATGTTATTTAAGTATATACACGAATAAATAAATATATGTACATACGAGTAATATCATTAAAATAAAGATGTTAATAACGAGGTGATTTATAAAAACTTCATACTCCTACAGTGCTTATTAATCATCCATCATACCTACCTATATTATATCAACGAACAACCAATTGAGTAATTTGTACAGTAAAATTAAATAAACGACAATATCATTTCTGGATAACGTCATCAATGTTATGAATATATTGATATTTCTAGAAATTACATCCTCCGTTATCCTTTCTTTGTAAAAACATACAGGCAGACTGGCCTCTTGAGTAGTGACAATAGCCTGTAGTCATTTACAACACCGAGATAGTCTTTGCGTCCTCTTTGATCATTTTAGTAAGATCTGTAATAAAGTGAACTCGAATAACTCTAGAGAGGCGACCTATTATTTTTAAACGCGATGACGATAAACTCTTTATTGAGCAGGTGTTCCAACCGAGTGACAATAAAACAACTCTATTAGCTTTTCTTATGCTATGCTTTTGTTATTTAAAATGTACCCTCATTTTCAATACATAAAAATGAAATATAGTATTTTCTTCACGTTCATATATGTTGTGGTCTGAAGAAGTACAATACATATGTATGTACGTATATTGTTTTTGACCCTAAGATTCCTAAACTAATCCGCTACTTAAAAAGTATAAAAGTTGTCTTTCCGATACATGGTTATTATAGACTTTATTAGTTTAAAATGAATCAATTTGCAATTTATTTGAAATGAAATTAGTAGATTAGTTGAAAATTAGTTTCTTTTAGTACCTACACTACATCGAAATTAATACATACATACATATTAATACATACATTTTCATTAAAACCTTTCTTTCTATTTCATTCTTTCTTGTTAGAATCTTTTTTTTGTGGGGGAAAATGTAAACATATAGGTCTTATTTAAGGGGAAGGTGTTGTGGATATATTCACATTTTTGTATTGGTAGGTACGTGCATTATTGTAACAAATCAGTTGTCATCCGTACTTACGTGTTTCAATGCTACAATACTTACAGTATTCCAACATATTATACGAAAGTAACACGGGAAAAATCGTAATAAAGCAAGGATGAATTGGGAAGTTGCAAACTTACGAAGAAGTATGTCATTGTCAACCTACTGAACTTGTTCCAAAAGATAAAGTAGTCGCGGAAACTCGAAAGCAACGATCAGTTTCAAAAATACTTAATACAAAATATATGTACACTACTATTTAATTGAAGTATACCAGTGATATTAAAACCTCTATTCAACGTGCATCGAGAATAAAATACCATGTTCACAGCTCTGCCCAAATATTCGATTACAGATTACAGAAATGTGCCCACAATCGCTAATACTCAAGTTCCATACATTTATGCGCATATTTTGCAGCAACCCACATAGGCAATCTCAATAATGGAAGTCACCTGTACTCTAATAAAAAAGCGTTCTAAAAAGATATTACATTATAATCTTGAGCTATAAAAGAAGATTATAAATTATCTACCGAATAATACACAGTCATGTTTTAGCTACAGTATAAGTATTAAAACTACAATAAATAAGCATCTCTGCATTCGTGTTTAATTGCCCTCCATCATCAAGATCTAGATCACATTAATTACATTTCCCGGCTAAACATGATATCCGAAATATACACCTGAAGACGATAATGGGTTTCTTTAGAATGTTTATTTTAAAATATCTGTTCAGTACCCACAAATATTTTTTATTCATCTAGAAATGACATACAAAATAAACTGGTCTGACTACGTTGATATATAAATAAGGTATACCAGTATATAACGCTCTTCACAACCTCGTGTAGTCCTCGTGAAGTTAATGACAAATGAAGCGAATACTAATCTATGGTGCACATGTTAAAAAAGCAATAATATTCGCTTTATTCCCTTTCATCTATTAGCGAGCATGTACAAGTACGTGAAATTAATATATTTGCACTACAACAAATTTGAAGAAGACATCCAATCAATATTTACTTATCTAAACTTCCATAAGCCGAATCTAGTAATTTTACTTATGGTACGCTAGAACAATAATTGTGCCAAAAAGCAAATCACGACTTAATGAACAAGTAACGCAGCGAAACTAAAATATTTTATGAACAATGCTTAATTATATTCATAGCATAATTAAGCTTAATAATTAACGGAAAGCTTATCAAGCCGCGCCAAGCCCATAAACAATAACCTATGTTAACAAACCCGCTTTTCGTACGCTATAAAATAACCGCGACCATTTGTGAAAATCTCTTTTATTAAGAAATTGAAAAGTTAAATGTAATTTGATAATGCCTTCAGCTCATTATTTCATTAATCCTTGCTATAGAACGTATCTATTAATTTATCAGTTATATCTGATTTCCACTTATCGTAATGCCTTATTCTTCGTCATGCGCATATTAATTTACAGTTTTCTATAATCTGTCTTTAAGAGTCTTCAAAAAATTATAAATCAGAACATCGCGCGTTCCTGGTACTCACAAGCTATAGGTACTATACTTTGCATCTGTAATTTGAGATAAAACTTGACTCTTGTTATTAGCATATAATTTAGCTAAAATGACTTGATGAAGCCTTTCAATAATAATATAATTTCTTGTAAGGAACTATAAATATGTAGATTTTCTCATAAATGTCAACAATCGGACCAAAGAAACTGAAGGTTATATCATGGATACAACTAATATTTACACACATGCGGTAGAGGCCCCTAATGTAACGATTATTTCAAATAAATTTAGTATTAATAATGGTGTTAACATTAATAAGAAATCAAGAGTTACGCTGGCGCCTAAGTTGTGTACATAGTTCTAATAACAAAATAGTGCAAAAAATTTTTTGAATGTTTATTGAAGATTTTGCAAATCTAAGTCACAAGAGGATAATGTTAAAAATTTTAATAGCGCTGTAAGTACAGTTCGAACAGGAACCCGGCGAGCGGCGATATCGTGGACGAGTGGCACTCGAGAGATATTTGCCGCGTCCTCGAGGACGCGCTGTTTACCAAACAAACACTCTGCTCCGTTCCGCCCCGTATGCGCCCTACCGTCGTTTTTCACTCAGAACGCTACCACTCTGTTGCCTACGCCCTACACCTAGTACTGCAAAGAAACACAGATATAATTAACCTGCGCATTAATATTAGCTTATATTATACAGTTTCAATTATCATTACATGTATTATAAACTATGGAATCAAGAAATACCCATTATAACTTAGATGCTACATTTCTGGTCCTACGCCATGCTACGCCGCGCTACGAATAACTACACCTACAATTCAGCGGCACAACACAACATTACCTGTTAACTCTGACCAATGAACACGACTTTAGTTACGACGTATGGCTTGGTGTCAATTTATTATTAACATTATTAAATTATTTAAAATAATTTAACATTTCATTAAACCAAAACGGAAATTAACTTAATGTATATAAGCAAATACACAAAAGATAACATTGCCATTTATTTTAAGAAGTGTTTATTAAAGATGAAGATTATATTATGAAGATGTTTATTAAAAATTATTACGTAAGCTCATTTTTCAGTAATATTTGCCGGAAATCTGGTTGTATCTATAGGAGATATACTTAACCAGTGATATGTTCATATAACAAGACAATAGGATGACGTCAAAATTTTGCAATTCAAAATAATAAACGGTCCAATAGCCGAGAAATGTTTACGTTGCACCAGTGTTTGTAAGCAATATATGGAAAAATGCAAACGAGCCCACAACAAAGTGGATGCTTCATGTCGCTCGACCTGACTAGGGCGACCTTCTTTAAGACAGCCATTTGCAGGACGCATTAAAACAGCAATCGAAGACTCAACCTTCATTGCAGAATATAAGCATTTTTGAATTCTAATAGATATGAAAGTTCTCGTGTATTTACATAAACATCAAACTTTAAATATCACATTAGATGCAGCTTATGCCATGCACCATAGAGCCAAAAGAGCCAATGTAGCCTAGAACTAAATGCTTACAGGAAACAAAATTGTTATAAATAATTCATTCTGTAGTACGTAGTGTATAGTTTTACTCATATACAAAATTTAATTAAAATATTTAATAATGAACTAACGATTCGGACGTATAAAGAAATGTAATTAAAAAGTGCGATTTTATAACTTCGAAGGATGGTCCTGTGTGTCTCTGTATTGATGTTACTCTGCACGTTACTCATACTCGAGCGTACGTAAAGCAACCGCAATGCAAATAATTCCACAAGAAATGTCTCCACGCTTATTTTCATATGATTTAAAGCACGCCTTGGAAGTCATACGGAAATGGAGTTCTAAGTATGTGATGTTAAAATTACAAAGACAGAATTTACTTAACACCAATGTATCCCGACGAAATATACAGTACAACTCATCAGCCACCTTTTCTCGGTCTGCAGTTCTGTTTGACCAAAGTCCTTTCTCAACATGTGAAGGATAAAGATGTAATTGTCTACGATAAGCAAGAAAGCATACTTAGACTTTCTTAAATCTTACATTATGATACAAGTCCTGCATAAATATATGTACTAAATGATGTACACATTTTGACAGACTTAAAGGTAAGAGTACTTTACAATAACGCTCAAACCACATTTTATGCGACCCCTATGAATTACCCTTTTTTGTTACTTTGGGAAATGCATTTACATATATCCCGGGCGGGGCAGCCGGTATTTGTGTGGGACTCCTATACGACAAGACTACCTACTAAAATCCAACGGTACGTCTCCTCATGGCCTGGAGGCCGGGTCACGGGAACGTTTTCGCACTAGCCGCCGTCGCCACTGCGATATATGCGCGGGCCCTCCTCAGTGGATACCCCCTATGATTTATAATAATATAAACCTGTTAACCATGCTATGTATTTTTACAACAGAAATAAACAGAACCAAACAATATCTTTCAAATTTTACACAATAATATTTTTTGTCGATTAATCAAGGCCTCGTTATTCAACTTCAGCCAATCGTCAAAGTTATCATCAAATAACATCTTTCCTTTGATCTAATTTCGTTTAAGTTATATCAGTTAAGGCAAAAGGTATAACTTCAATCCGATGACTACGTTCACAACAAATGTTTATCTACAATATATAGAAATTGTAATACTGCTTAAAAGAATAATTTTCGATGTAACATAAACCACCCCTTGGAATATCGAAACGCAGCTGAGTTTTGCATCTACTTAAATAAGTAACAATTCTTGTTCGAAGTTTCCCAAACTTTCCGCATTAATGATCTGTTGGCGTTTGAATACAACAAGACAAGCAAATTGCCAGTATCTAATATACGCGTTTATTTTCCTTTCTGGATCTCAATTCACTTGGCTGAAAGACAATGAAAGGAATAATTTATCCATGAATATTAATGAACCAGGATTCGCACTCATCTCACTGCTCACGCTTTTATTGTGTATTAATATAATGGCTTCTGAATACCTACTGGGATGTTATCGATAAGACTTTGTTATTTACTTCCCACGTTCTCCGTAAAATACTAACCGACATTAATATGACCTAAATATAAGTAATAATAATCACTGACTCTTTGCTTAACGCATAATCGACCTTATGTGTATGTAGGGAATAATGTAGCTTGCATGTGTAACCGACAAAAATATTATAATATGTACGTAGTAGCTTTATAAGCTACTTTAGCTAAGCGCATATGACAAATTAGAAATAGTCAGTTTGCAACACTCCATTATATTTTTAGCAATTCAGATTGTTACCCAGTCGTGAATCGAACCAGGGTCCTCCTGCGCGACAGACATACGACATATCACACACTATTAGTAACTATGATACAAAAGATATGGGTGTAAAAATATTTTTCATGACTAATATTCACTCTTCGGGTTTTCTAGTCACTAAGAGATGAAACATGCGGCGTTCTAAACAAAATTACAGTTTGTCTAAATTATGGTTAGTAAACCTAATAAGAAGTGAATGGTAGCTTTCCTAATGTTTACTAAGCAAACACTCGGATCGCAGTTACAGACAAAAGAATACGTTAAACAGCCTATATGATCACGATTATTACGTTCAGCAAATCATCATAGAACTTTAATTACCGCGTATTTTTTAACAACTATTGCCTTAATTACGTAGCATAATTATGAGAACAGGAATTGAAAGTTTTCTATTTCGATTTAGTGACATGCTCATTTGCATTCCAGTACCTCTATCTCTATTTATCACTACTATGTATTAAAGCTTATTGGCAGTAAAGTGCAATTACTATATACTAATAGCATAAATATAATATGAGGCCATGTATATACATGTAAGCGACTATAGGACTGTCTAATGTAGTACCATTTAATTTTTCGTTTCAAATAATATAATATACATTCTGTATACATAATACATTAGTAAATATTATTTTTGTCATTTACGCTGCTCCTAGTGGACGTGGTTGCTTGCATGGAGTTGACAATGTATTCGTTTTTGACGTACATAATAAAATAGATCATTTAACATACCTTACATAAAGTTTAATTTACAAGGTGTAAAAAAGGTATCATTTGTTCTGTAGCCGTATATAACCCTGTTAATATTTTCATTATGGATAGAGCTATGAATTCAAAAACTCAACAGAAATAACCAGTCAGGTTATTTATTATCAACTGAAAGATTGAATGTGGACCATTGAAAGCCCGCTAGCTAACCTAATTACAGGTTAACGTGTTATTAATGTACTTCCGATACTGCTAAGTACATTTACAGTATTCATGTATATATTAATTAGCTTATATACAGCGGTATCACACGCATTGACATTTTATGACATGGATTATGTACAATTTCTTTTGACGTTATTATTGAACAAGTAAGAACCAATTTAACAAAATGAAACTCTGAAAACGTCTATAATAGTTGGAAACACTGTATCTTAGCCCTGTAATGTAACTGTATGCCCGCCTCAAGACACTTGGAAAGTATATTCAGAGTAAATAATATATTATGTGCATAAATACGCAAATAGTATTAAAAATTACTCCAGCGACAGCAGCAATAACTTCGAGCCGTTTTCATTATTGATACAAAATGCAATTTAAACAGCGCAAACAATTATTCATAAGACATGTCGCAAACCGTATTAAATTGCCTAAAACGATACTTTAGTGAACCCTTAAATAGAATGTAAGATTTTGTTTCTTAATACTTTCCCTCCTTTCCCTCAAAATTAAAAGGCGAATCACGTGAAATTAACCAGTTTTGTTTCGTCACCACCATGTTTAATGGAATAATAAACCTCCTTTTATCTGCTCTTCTCGGCTTAATAAATTATTACAATGTCCACCTCAGATGTCTACTTAATATCGAATTGGAAATTATACAGTAATAATAGTATCAACACTTATATGCCCTATTTACACTTAATAGCCATAAGAAATTGCAAACAGTCTAAAAATGTTCTAGCTTCATTCTTTATAAATATAGTTTTAAAGACATAAACTATATCATACTATATAAAAAAAATCTGGTCTTCGGTACTCTTAAAATAAAAATCAATCTTAAAATAAAATCAAATGTAAGTTATTGGAAACTGAGCTCGAACAAATATATATGTACATATTATGTAAATACATTCGCACTCTTCCGCCTGCCACTCAATTGTCAAAGCTCTCAAGTACCGAAGTTGTGAAAAGTGAAACTTTGCAGGTACTAAAAATGATTGTATGAGAACGTATAAAATCAATCCGTGTTGAGGTTGCAAACCTCATAAATCCGGTTTCCCAAAGGCGTCATCTAGATAAAAGTTTATTTACGGGCCGGAATGATTTATTCGCTTCAAATTCACCAACAAAACAATTCTTAGGTAATGGTTGCAAAATTAACGGTTTTCAGGTTTCAACAATAATGCGATTTATTAATTTGTTTTGGAAAGAGTGGAAAGTTAGAACGGCGCTAATGTATATATGTATAAGTGTATCGCTCTGTGACTGAACTAAAACGGGTAAGGAAGAATGTACAAAAATATCTACCAATACGGAAGAGATTTGTCTTTGTCATATCACCTTCTTCGATATTTGAGAAACTTGTACGACTACGTACAAGACTTATTTAATAATATACATATAAACATTACTAGCTGTTCCCGCGGCTCCACCCGCGTGGAAATGAATGTATCAAAGATTTTCCCGCGTAAATACCTACTCTGTGGGAATCCTAGAATAAACCACGCGATCACTTCAACAGTAATCATTATACATATTACATACAGACAGGCAAGCATACTACATACATTTGGGGACTTTGTTTTATATTATGTATAGATGAATTGCATAAATACAAAGTTTCATGGTTTTATCTTCGATAATGACGGACTTTCATCCCCTATTTCAGCCTCTCCAACCCCTTTTTTCGCCAAAAAAAAAGTAGCCTATGTCCTTTCTCAGGGTCAAATATATATCTGTTCCAAATTTCATGAAAATCGGTTCAGTGGTTTAGGCGTGAAAGTCAAGCATAAGAATAGACAGACAGAGTTACAATCGCATTTATAATAATAGTAGGGATATAACGTCAATATCTACAGAACATTATATTAATGTACATATTTGTTTTTTGTATTTGTATTATAAAACCCAACTTTAAGTTTATCCTGATTCCTCCCTATGTGAATATACATAGAGTACGAATTTTGATTTTGTATATATCCGCAGGGTCTGATTTCAGACTACAACATCCATTCAAAAAGTCTTTAACCATTTGAAAGGTACGTCATTCTAGATGAATAGGCTATTATGTCGAAGATACAAAGTCTTAGTCCTCTGCCTCGAATCTTGCGGGCAGCGGGGATGCGCGCCAGCGCCGCGGGCGCGGCAAGATCTTTTGCGTACAATCAAATGGACCGGCCCTCGAAAACAGCGGGACGGGAGCGGGTAACCAGCGGGTAACGAGCGCTGCACTCCAGTCAAGCGGTGACCGCCCGCGCGTCCACATTGTAGTGTTGTGCAATTTATTTTTGCGACGTGTCGAAA